>WBNH01007251.1:0-23207 GCA_013401255.1 Urocolius indicus | reverse complement strand
AAACAAAATAAACACAGCCAGAGCAAAGTGTGATTTCTACAAAGAGCCTTTTAAGTCATAGCAGTGGTTAATTCTGCATCTCTGAGCTCATTAGCATCTTCTGCACAAAGGCACAGGCACGTTATATCCCCATTTCCAGCCTTGTGTAACTTTTTCTTTCATTATTTTCCTTTTTTTTATTAAGGTGTGTTTCCTAAGGGGAGGTTGGTTGGTGTTTTTTTCTGAAGTAAACTCTACCATTCAGCACCAGCCTTCTAGCAAACTGTGTTTGCCCTGTGCTTGGTGCAGTAATAATGATATCATCATCTTTAGCAGAAACAAAGCAGGACAAACATTTTGGGGGCAAGGGGGATATGATAATCAGGGAGAAATCAGAGACCAGATCTTAAATTGGTGAATTTCCATGAAAAATCAATGAAACGCTGGAGTGATTCTTTTTGCTTTATTTTATTTTTCCCCCCGGGGTAGAAGAAAACTGATATGAAAGTCAACAGCCCCAGAGCTCACCCCAGTCTGGGGAAATTTCAACATACATTACCTGCTTTTGACCTTCAGCAGGGCTGCAGAAGCAGCAGCGCGGGAATGCCGAGGGAACGGCACAGCACCCAAACACAGTTTCTCTTTCATACAAGAAAATCAGATGGAAGAAATTGAAATCTATCTTTTCTCTGACAGCTTGCAACTAAAATCATCCCCCTCTGAAAAAGCACACGCTCGAATGATCGAGGTGAGGAGAGGAATCAAAAACGTTTTCATGGCTTTATTTTTTTATCCCAGCACGATAAGGCCCCGAGGTTTGGTTGCAGCTGAAACTCTTGGAAAGTTCAGCAGAACAAACAAACAAATAAAAAAGGGATGTGTAAGCTCTCAGGGGTCAGGTTACCTATTCCTCACCGAGCCTCCTCTAGTAATTTTTAACTGCATTTTAGGGTCCTTGCGCGCTGCAGATTATTTGGTTAGACTCCTCTTCACGAGGGAATCCAATAGGCACAGAGTTTAGGGGAGTAAAAGATTGTGGGATGAGGCTTGAGAGATTCAAATTGTGGTCTTGGGCAGTGATGCAAGTCTAAATAAATGCTTAAAAACTCCAGGAAAAGTTCTGCACAGCCCTTCTAGTTAAAATAATATAATAATAGTAATAATATTTTTAAGAATAGAAAGGCCAAACTCTGCTATTAGCAACCCTAATGAAAATGACATTGTGGCAATGGCTGTACAGGCCAGTTTTTAATCATATGAAGAAAACAGCTTTCTGTTCTTGCCTTAAAAGCATGTCAGTAGGAATAGAAGCCCATGCATAATCCTATAGAAATACATATAGCCTTTGTTTAGGCTCCTTGTGGATCAGGGCTTTAGGGTATCTCCCTTTCCTGTCACTCCTGGCCCCTTTGAGGCGTTTTCTTGTCTTATTCATGGCTTTGTTAAAAAGAGATATAAACCACAGACTGGCTGTGATGCTCACTTCATGTGCTCACATCCACCTTCCCACCAGCCTCAGGAGGTGTTCCAGTCTCAACGCCTCCGAAGCAGAAACCCCACGGCAGGCGAACCTCCAGGCTTGAATACGGGAGAGGGGTGAAGTATTAGCTGATGAATGAAAGCAAGGAAAGTATTTTTGCCCGTGATTAAAAAAAAAATAAATTGGTTTGAAAAGAACATATTCTATTTATTCAGTTTTGAGTTTGGCTGAGGTTTGTTATAAAAATAGTGCCATAATTTTTTAAGAAACATTTTCTGTTTGGATAGATTAACTGTACACGCAGGCACTTGAGCTTTGATTCCTTTCAGTAATATAGTAATATTCATTGCTGGCATCAAAAGCTGCTCCTAATATAAACAGTTTGGGAAACCTTCCATGCCAGGCAGAACATTTCTCTTTGAAATGTGGGATGGTGATGAGCAACTGTCAGTATGTACCGACCCCCTCTACCCCTGGGCCCCAGAGCTGAAGGGGCATTGCCTGCAGAAGTGCATCTACTCCCGTGCTCCAGTACAAGTGTCTGGTACAGAAAATGCAGCTGAGAAGGATTTTATTACTGAGCCATTTGCTGACAACAACCAGTGCTCTGTGGATTCAGGACAAAAATAATTCAGGTGTCATGACAATGCGGGGTCCTCACTCTCTCCCTGTGCTTTTTTATATCTGGGCCAGCATCATATGACAATCTGCAGAGACCCTGTCTCATCCTTCCCAGCCCACCTTGTCTCCTCAAATCCTCTCAGGCTCTCTGTGAACATTTTTGCTTCCCATGAAGTGTGGGAAAAGCCTGACTGAAGCAGCAGTACTGAGGAGCTGGCAGAAGGGTTGCTCTCCTCTTTCTCTCTGCGCTTGCCTTCAGAAAAGCTCGTTGCACCCATTGCCTTTAATCTCTGTGGTCGCAGGTTATTTGCAGCTCAGCAGTAATTCCTCTGATGGCCTGGGAAGCTTGTTTCTAGCCGATAGTTCCCTTCTGCTAGTTCATGTCTGTTAAATTCACCCGAGTTAAATTTCCAGAGTTCACTGAAAATGCCCGTTTGTCTAAGCTAAGGCTGCAACCCCGAGCACCCGTGCTGCCACTAACCCTCAGAACAGAGTCAGCAGAAGCAAAAACTTTTTTACAAAGAGGAAAACCAGCAAAATATTTAAAAGAAATAAACATTTCTCTCTGTTCTCTGTGCTGGTGGGTCGTGGTGGAGGTTGTCATTCTGGGACAGCAGCCTGAGTCCAACTCGCTCGTGTCACCCACACAGATTCAGCCTGCAGAGCTCTTCTGAGCCCCCGCACGCCTGAACGTACAGGACTGTTACTGGCTCAGTTTTTCCTTGTAAAGGTTTGTGCCTCCTCATACTCTTTTGTAAATGCTGCAGCATTTCTGAGCTGTTCCCTTTGGTCCTTTGTAGAAGTTACATTTCAGGGGTTTTCCATTTTTGCAGTGTTTTTCCTTCAGTGCGTGCATAGATGTGCTGCCAACACAACCGTGAGCGCACCCAAAACCTGAAGGTTCAATTAAGCAGCTCACTGCTCTTTTGACATTTTAATTTCATCTTCTCCTTTTTTTTTTTTCCTTTTCTTTTTTTTTTTTTTCTTTAAAGAGAATTAGTGGTAACTTTATCTCTCATCAAACTGCAGCATTTTGTGTAATTCAATTATACCTATCTAGATTCTTTTCTTCTTTCTTTGGCTTTACTGCGGTGACACAGAAGACTGGATTTCTGATTCTGAGAAAATCCAAATCACACTGCAGTTATCTGCACTTTTGTTTCTTTGTCTATACTCAAAAATATCTCTTACTCTTCTTCAAAACCAGAAAGTTCTGATCTCTTGTTTGTTACTTGTTATTATTAAACTGTTTTAATGATGTTCCACCTTTAGAGATGGGTAATTTGTCACAGCAGCAGCTATTATGATGATATTAGAGAAAATTATTAGGAAGCATCATCTCTTTGCATTAGCCTTCCTTGCCATGCTTCCTATCAGCTTGCATCCCTTTCTCCTCATTTTTGAGATAGAAATGACCTTAGGACTGAGAGAAATGTGTGTTTCTCATAAGAATGCAGGACAGGAAAGTCTTTTAAAATCAAAAGCAATTGGCTTCTGCAAGAGTCTTGAGGCAGAAATTGTGCTGCTGATGGTGTATGTCAGCCTTTCCACCTGCCTATAGACACAATTCATTGGGGTTAATACTGAACTCAAAGTCCTACTTTTTGATACTGCTCTAATCGGAGACCTGTGCTCTACTGTGGGATCTGGCAAGTGTGGGACCAGGCTGGGTTTTACTGGCAGCTGGAAAGAGCTGCCTCTGGCCATGGGATGGATTATAGGAATATTCCCCCCAGCAAGCACCTAACAGATGTATGCTGGGATATTAGACTGGGCTTTGCCCATGATGACTCACCAGGTGCCGCTTCAGGCTTTTTTAGGTATGTGATCATCCTGTTTCCACCAACAACCTCTCCACCATCACACACATCACAAGGACAACTGCGGCTCTGCCTCCACAGGGGCTGACAATGTCTGGATGAACTGATCATTTTGTCTGCTCTCTTGGAAGGGAGTTTTACCAATTTTGTTTCTGAGACATCTTTTATCAGCTGAGACTGAACTGAGATTCTCTTGCCCTGCACTAGCCTTCTATTTCTTCTTTACTCTTTCTTTTGGGCCTCTCACTGCAAGAAAGTCATCGAGGGTCTGGAGCATGGTCCAGAGATGGGTACCACACCTGCAGAAGGATCTGGAGCACAAGTCTTATGAGGAGTGGCTGAGGGACCTGGGAGTGTACAGCCTGGAGAAGAGGAGGCTGAGGGAAGACATGATCACTCTCTGCAATTCCCTGACAGGAAGTTGTGGTGAAGTAGGGTCAGTCTCTTCTCCCAAGCTATAAGTGATAAGACAAGGGGAAATGACCTCGAGTTGTGCCAGGGGAGGTTTAGTTTTGAGATTAGGAAAATCTTCTCTGAGGGAATTGTTAGACACTGGCACAGGCTGCTCGGAGGGGTGCTGGAGTCCCCATTCCTGGAGATATTGAAAAGCAGTGCAGATAAGGTGTTGAGGGACATGTGGTGGACTTGGCAGTCTGAGGTTAGTGATTGGGCTTGAGGATCTCAAAAATCTTTTTCCTATCAAAACAATTCTATGATTCTTTCCTAGATAGACAGGAGGTCTGTATGTGCCCCAACAGAAGTGGGAGGAGGGGGAGCGGCGCAGAGAGTATCCCCTTTTCTTTGTATTCCAATATCCCCCTCAATCCATCTATGGCAAACTAGACCAACGTTGCTGCTGGCTGCTTTCTTGGCATCTAGGGATGATGCAACCTGGGAGCCCTGTGAAAACTGACACTGTTGTTTTTACAGAGCTTTGCCCAAAAGCTCTCAAAGCCAAGGATGGGTGTCAGTGCACATGGCTGGGCATGCCAGGAACATCGCCTTTCACAGACCTCATGCGCTGCGCAGGTGGATTGGTATGTGGAAAGGTCACACCTACCAACTTCTTAGGCCTCTGGTGTGAAGGATAAAGCCATCTGGTCACCATTTGACAGCTTAAATTGTAATTACACCATTTGGCCTATGAATTGCTGTAAGCCACTGTTTGAAGCTGCCGTGATTCAGCTATTCCAGCACTGAGATAGAGATCGAGTCATTCCCCAGAAGCTGAGTTACTGGAATTCATCTTGTTTCATCTCCTTGACCTGCTTTTTACCTTCCAAACTTTATCTCTGCGGATGCTTCGTTATGATTGTGAACTTGGCAGCAGTGATCTAATGTAAATAATCCCAGTCACCAATAACCAGTAACACCTGCTGGCCCATTACCCACAACTGGAGGAGAAGATGGGCATCTCCAGCAAAATTTCCCTGTGGCAATATGGAAGTGCTTAAAGGAAGACCTACACAGCTCAGGGTAGCAGAGATCTGAACCTTTAAATTACAGCCATTCCCGGCCTGACGATAAGTAAATAAACAATTCACAGCTGCATGGGCTAAACACAGAAACACATCTATCTCTTCCAGGAGTGATTGCTGAACAAGTAATTAAGTGCGAAATGTGAGCCCTCAATGTCAGTGTGAGATGATAAAGGTCTCCAGTTGTAAATTAACTGAACTCCAGTGAGCCCTTGATATTAACCCCTTCAGGAGCCCTTGGGTGGCAATGGGTGCGTTAGCATGATTCCAGTGCAATTTGCATGCAATTATTCCTGACATTTGCCCCTGGGAATATGGAGCTGTTATCTTAACAAATTAAAAAAACAAGTGAGGGAGTTGCTTGCTTTCTTCTCACTGAGCTAGCAGAGGGCAACTTGCAAGATGGGAAATGTAGTCCCAGTTCGAGGCTCTGCCACGCTCATCCATCACATTCTCTTGTGGCAGTTTCCCTCCTGGCGATGGCAGAGGTGTCACCAGACTAAAGTACATTAAAGACTGTGAGCTGCAGGCACTGAGATAAGAGGACTGCTAAATCAGATGGGCAGATATCCATCAATGCCTCCAAATGAGTACCCCAGGATTCACCTTGAGAATAAGGACCCAATGAATGACCATAAATTGAAATATTCATTGAAGGAATTCATTAAACAGACTGTGGTGCTTTGGTTTGTTTTGGTTTGCTTTGCTTTTGTTGTCTTTTCTTGTCTTTTTTCATGAATGAAGTAGTTGAAAGGGAACTTACTTATGCTTTTACTTTGCATGTTACTTGACAATTTATCTTAAGGGCTCAGCAATGTTCATTTTCAGATGCATATCTCATTCAATTGTTTTAGCTCATAATGAGAACTTTGTGTTCAAGTGTTCAGTTGTCAGCCAAAGGGAGTGGAAACTATAAGAAAAATAGAATTAATTCAATGTAGAATTTTTTGTTAGACTCATCATTTTTCAAGCCATACAATATTTTTTGGGGCCTAAATACCAGCTTTGAAACTTCTAGGGCTGGCTGTACTTAATGCAGTTTTGCTCATTAGATGATTCACAAGCTTAGAGGAACTATTTGATACTGAAGCTTGACTTGACTCAAAGCCCTGACTTTGCAGCAATATGCAGATACAAACCTTGGAGCCTTCAGACTTCAAGAACCCCCAGACCATATGGGGTACTGCACATCTGCTGGCTCCTTGCTAACTGGCAAATGCATGAGGTGGGCTCAATTTTGCACTCCTCACCAGCCAATTTACACTGGGTATTAGCAGAATCTCTGCCTCTGGCTTGATCACTGTTGCTTTGAGCACGTTCAGTCTAGCTACTCTGTAATGTAGGAGAAGAAGGGGAGCAGAGGGAAATTTATGGCCGTGTTTGATGAGATGAAGTTGAATTTCAAGCAAGACCCCTAGAAATAGTAATTGAATTCCTGCTCAACCCATGCAGCTACAGAGGAGAAGAACAGAAAAGAAGAAATGAACAGCAAAAATACACATAGTCTCCCTTGAGTCTCCAAATACAGAGAAAGGAGCTCAAAACCATGGCTGCAGTTATGCAGTGGTCCATTTTGAGATCCGGTCAACTCAGGACCAAGGTAAGAAGTCACCAAATGCAATGCAACAGAGCTAAATAGGCTGGGGTTCATGCAAAAGATCTTTTGCCTACTGGGTTTAGCACAGAAGTGACCCCACTGACATTTGACGTGATACCTCCCAAGCTAAACAGACAAATCAAGAGGTTATGTTGTTGCACATATGAGCCTGTTATGAGTATTTTAACTCTTGGACAAAGCTTGCTGACCTTGGCTTTTGCACTGCAAGGATTTAATCCTTTTATCTAAGATTCCCTGATGTCTCTATCGTCTTTCCTAACAGTCTCCACAAGTTTGTAGAAAGCAGTGGAAGATGCTGAAATGAGGCTCTGGTGCAGCTGCAGCAGGTAAAGACAGGGCAAATACTTGAATCTTTTTTTTTTTTTTATGGCATTTAGTGCACTTATGAGGATAATTATTTGACCTAGTATCTGCCATAGAAGGAGATATATCAAGAGACATTTTCCAGTGTCCTACATCCTGTTTTCCTCTGACCGTGGAAGACAAAGAAGCAAGCAGCTCAGATGTGTCTTGCTGCCTATCTTGGTACCATAGACATACACTGAGACCACACCTACACAGATAGTGCACCTTCCTAGAAACTCACTCCTTAAATTAGTCTGTTTTCCTTGCCTTGGTCTCACTATGTTGCCACCCTTTCATTATTCCATCGTGGTTGGATGTTGCTTTTCCACCTCAGTCCAGGAATCCTGTGCAGCCTGATCCATAGCAATTTTTTTTTAGTGGGAACCAAAGGTATTTTTGAGTTCATTGGGAAAGGAAGGAAAGCAGGGAGTGGGTAACAGCACAAAGATGGCACTCCAGCTTCTTTCTTGCCGAAGCATCTGGTTTGTTTGGGACTGGTCTCTTTATTACATATGTCTTCAGATTTTATTCACTGGCTCTATTTTTCCTGTTCTGCAGAAAGCTGCTTCTATTTCACCACTTTACTTGAACCCATGGCAAAGATTGGGCTCAAAATGCTGCAGTGGGAGTCTGTATGGCAGCTCAGAAAATCAGACATCAAATCCCTGGTGCGTGATCTCAGCAGCTGGGCAAGCTCCAGCCCAGCCAGTAGAGTGCCCTCACTGAGCCAGCTCCTGGGAGTGTAACCAGCAGTCAGGGACATTGGCTAACCAAGCTAGGGATCTCTGATTAACCAGAAGATCCATATCTTTGTCCTAGAGTGTCTATTTTAAAAATGCTTCATTTGACACAGTTGTATTTTTCAGCACTGAAGCCATGTAGAAGTTCAAATTGTTCCTTTTAGGTCCTACTTCCAGTGAGGGCCCTGGGAACTGGGCAAGGAGACAGTAAACTTTCAAAAACCAAGCTGTGAAGGAGTAAGAATACACCTAAAATGTCCCTTCTAAAAGGGAGCCTCCCTTTTGGGTTCAAAATGCTATCTTTGTTACCACCCTTGGTAACCTCTCCAGTGAAGAGGTGAATGTTATTAGAAAAGAGCTGAGTATGGGTGGGAAGACAAGAAAACAAAAGGAAATGGAAGTGCTGGAAATTGATTTTCCATTTGAATCTATTCTCCTTTTTTATTATTATTTTTAATAAGACATTTTCTGAGCTTTATTGCACTGCCTTCTATTTTCTTTGAGGGCGTGTTATCTTTTGTAACGTATTTTAGACTAAAATAAACCTCAGTTGCTAATTAAGGATAGAAATAGAAATCCAAAGATTTGCTTCTCATCAATGCCAAGCACTAAATCCTTTAATGCTCGGGGATTTTACTCTATAGCTCTAAATTTCCCATTGGTATTTAGTAATCTGCTGATTACATTTACTTTAATGCTCTGGCCTTCAGAGTTTTCATGTTAAGGCATTCATTTACAGTAGCTCTGAGTGTTAAGGGCAATGAGTTAAAAGCTAGACCTTTTTTTTTTTTTTTTATTAAATTCCAGCTTTGTTTTTTCTGTTGAGTTCCCAACTACTGTGTTATATCATACTAATAAGAGTTATACTCTGGCTGGACAAATGGCAACGTGTTGCAGTGTCCTATGGGAGCCATGACATCAGTTTCAATTTGCTTATCTGAACTCCTTCGAAACAGAAGAGTGAGTGGTGAGCAATTGAATTGCATTTTTCCCTCTATCCCACCTCTTCTTGCTCTGACGTTATGGGAACTGTGTCACTGTGGAACTTACACCCACTGGCTATTCCCTGCATGCCTCAGAGCCACAAATCTTCATCTCCTCTGAAGGGAAAGTAGGTGCTTAGTGACTCATAAGACCCTCTTCCCATTCCCAAGCAGTAGTAGTGGAGTAGGAGAGGACACTTTTTCCTTTAATGCATGTCTCTCAAGGTTTCCTCCAGGCTTAGAGGCATCAAGGAAACCTTCCAGGTGGTTTTGTGATAGGATCTTACAACCCTCTTGATGATGGTATCAGTAAGAGCAGAGATTGATGATTTGGAACAGTTTAGATACCTTGGACATATCTGAATTGCATTAGTTTGAGAAGAAATTGATTTTTTTCCCCTTTCATTTCCTCATTCCAACTTAGACTGAAAAAGCTGTTCTGTTTTCATGGGAGTTGAAGGCCTCCTGATGGAGTAGGTCTCACCTTTGCTGTGGGTGCTTCTTTGTGTATAGAATTAGCACTAGAGGCAGGAATTTTAGAATTGGAGAGAAACTGTGACACTTTCTATCTTATTCCCATCCTTCTGAGTAAATGTTTTACATACAGAGAATCATTGGATAAACAGGTAGCACGTCATTAAGTGCTTTTCTAATTTAACCCAAACTTTTCATGTTTTCTGAAAACCATGTCCATCTCTGTCCCAGAAAAGGTCATGTAGACATCAAGTCTTTAATAAATTTATACCACTCAGCCAGCTGAAATATTTTATTTGCCTTACTTAGCATCTCACCATTCTGTCTGCTCTCTGTTTGCAAGGAGCACCTTCAAAGCTGGAGGGCAAGGTCATTTTTCACAATGCCATTTTTGTGATTTACCTGCTTGTTGCATTTAATCCTGAGAGTCATTCATGCACTAAAACTTGTACTTGCACTTTCTCACTTCTAATAAAAGTACACATTTAAATGCTCCCTGCTCAACCCAGCATCCCACATAAGCATCTCCTCTCATCCCCCAGGCAGGATGTTCTTTTAAGCTTCGACTGTCAGAATCTGGGTAGTTTTACTCATTCTAGCAATTTGGGCCAACTAAGTTTGAAGAAGAGACCTGAAGCTGAATTTTCTGAGTGATTTGAGAAGGAAAAAAAAAAGTCACTTTGTCAGTCAAAGTCAAACTGGGAAACCAGTGCCAGAAGCTCCTGAGCACCTGGAACAGCTGACTTGACAGTATAAGTGAATGAGGACCAAAGGCTCCAACTCCCTGCAATGGGATAACATAACTGCATGAGGGAGACCTGTTTACATCATGAGATAACCTGTTTCTTTAAAAATAGCAAGGTCAGGGAGGAAATAAAGCTGTCAGCATGGCAATCACAGTGGGACTTGTGTTCCAGCAGCTGGAGTGTGGTGGGGACCAGCCAAGGACCAGGAGGGTGGGGAATTCACAATCATGATGGTCACGTTTGGGTAAACAAACTTGTGGCAATATCAGAGTTCTATTGTCTGCTGAACAGCTCTATTTGTGCCAATGATATTTCCAGGTTAGCTCCTCCTAGACCCATAAAAATCTTGATTTTATTATTTCTGCTGGGGTTTTTTTTTCCTCAATGCAATGATAGATGGAGTGCCCATAAAACATCACGGCATCATGTATGAAATCCCTAAGCTCCAAGCCAGGTGTGGAGCAACTGGTCACAGAACAGGCTTCCACCTAGTCCAAAGTTTGGCTCCTTTGTGTCTCTTTTCTGGTCACTGGGATGCTCCACTGTTTATTCACTGTGTAAAAGAGCATTTGGCTGTGGGAATATTTCACTCTGAAGCACAGGCCAAGAATGGAAAACCATCAAAACTGTTCAGCTGAGCAGCCTTATGAGGTACTCACACAGTCTAGGTGGGAGCACAGCCCTGTGTTTTTATTGTGTTAAGAGTATACGTTCTCAAAAAAAGGAAGATGTTGTGTAGGGTTCACATCCTGTTGGTGCACTGAATACATTTCAGCTATTGCAGTTTTCCTTTAGAGAGTGTTTCCCTTGGCTAAGCCTCAAGTTTAGCTGTCCTTGGACACTAAGTCATGGTGATGCAACTGATTCGGGCGTGACTTTTAGTCATGAGTGTTTTGGGTCAAACTCTACAGTATTGATACTGATTGCAAATGTGAAAAGAGGGTTTTGGGAATAAAGCATTTCTTAGTGTATCCAAAGATAAAAGTAGACATGTACTACTGACACCAAATATCACAGCTTCGTCTCTTAAGCTAGGCAAGATGCCAAATCCTCACCAAATTTTGGGGACATTTTGGACTTTAAAGATATTTAAACTGCTGACAAAATGTCAGGGGTTGAGTTCAGAGATGAGAAAGAAACATAAAGAGGCACTAGCCTCTTGTAAGAGAAATCTGGTTGCAGTTAGTGCAGCTGTCGTTGTCTTGCACAGCTTTCCCTTTCCTCTGGTGATGGTTCAGCATTGCATTCAGAATAGCTCAAGGCAGTTATAATCCTACAAGCCTGACAATTATTCCCATCTTCTCCCATCCTGTCCAAATCAAATGAATGAAAGAAACACATTAGAAAATGGAGTTTCAAATCCAGACTTCCATTGCTGTGAAAAAGGGTTAGAGATGGGATGTGATTGGGAGCAATCAGATGGAATAAAATTGTGGTTGACCAGAAAATTTAGTTGCAACTCCAACAGAACTTTTAAAGAGGTGGGTTTTTTTACTTACCTTCATTATTTTGCCAAATATTTTTGTCTGCTATCACATTTACTGATTTTGATGGAGATCATAAACAGAAATTCTGTGACAAGAGGTTATTTCCATGGACTATTTTTGTTCTGTACAGGAGAAGCAGAGAGGGCAGGTAGAAAAGAAAACCTGTTCTTGTAGGATTTCCATCTCAAAAAGAAATCAGGGAAAAAACCCCATTTGTGAGTGGTTTTCTAAATGGAATAGTTCATCTGAAGCTTGCCTGTCACCAGGTCCTAATTACCTGTTCCTGTTACAGCTAATTACATTGATTCTCCATAGGTGAGGCAGACTTCTAAGGCAATGAAGGAATTTAAACAGAGTGATTTTTCAGTTTTGGTTCTATTTACAGACTGTGGTATGTCAATTTGAAGAAAAGCCAGAATCTGAAACTGAAACACCAGTGTTTTCTTCTTGCTATAATTGGAATCTTTCAAGACAAGATTCCAATGTTTGAAGGTGTTCACTGCAAGGTTTTGGTCCTTTCCCATCAGCTTTTTAGTGCTGATGTATAAAGCATTAAAACTCAATGCTGGCAGCCCTCTTCTTCCATGGAACTCAACAGGGATTTTATCCTTTGATTTCAGGCAGAGCACAATCAGGCCAATGCTAAACACTTTTGGCTGTCCAAAAGACACTGTGCTCCAGATGATAACTTGCCCTGGATCTGCAGGCTATGCTTTGCAGGTATTACTGGCTTCTCTTGAGTCACCAGTAATGTACAGTCTTGACTGAAAACAAGAATTTCCCTCTTGTTTGAACAAACTAGCAATGGTGACCTGAAACACTACTGTAATTTGGTGCTTACTGGGAGCAGCCCTGTTTGGGAAGGAAGTTGAATGCTTTTAATTTTTGGGATGATAAAAAAGATCTTTTAATGAAGGGACGGGTTTGGCCCACAACTCCTTTGCCTCAGGGAGCGGGTGTGAAGTGAAGTAGCTCGTCATCCATGGTTTGCTCTCAGTAAGGGCGTGAGAAGGACTGTGTTTGTGACTCCGCCAAGTCGTTCCCTACTGATCTTTAAGCAACCAAGTTGATAAAAACTCTTTCCTGTAGAGTGTCGCAAGGACTGTCTTGAGTTTGGCTTCAGAAAGACTTTTGTTTTTTTTTGTATCTGGGTCGCTTCACAGTATCAAATAAGAATGAATTATATTGGCATATTACGTGGGGCAGAGGATCTACCTCACTTGCAGTGATGTGAGTGGCAATTACTATGTGCTAGAGCAATAGGTCAGCCTTATTTGAAATTCATTCTTTCCTTCGATGCAAAGGTAATATCTTCTGGAGAACGGATTTTGGAAAAGTTGAAATGTTTGCTTTACAAAACAGACATCAGATTTCTCCTTCAAGGTGCTAAATTTGTGCTGAGCTGGTCCAAAACACGACTGAATCTGGCTATGTCTTGTGTCTGCTACTAAGAAAATGTCCTAAATTCCAGACAACCTCTGGGGCTTTGAAATAAAACTCATTAATCCTGCATTTGAATTTAATATTTGAAATTTTATCCTAATCTTTTTTTCTTCCACATGAATTAACTTTAGAAAACTTGGAAAGGAAGACAAGGGTGTTTTTTTTTTTTTTCCTTGAGTTGGTTTCTTTTTTAGAGAGAGAGAGAGAGAACATTCTGAACAAAGGGTATAAAATTAAACTAGATTTGACCTCTGCCTTTAGCAGATTTTCCACCTGGCCTGTGCAGGAAATCAACTTCTATATAGCAGCTCTTTCATAAGGAATAACATACATGAGTCTGTAAGTGACAGTTTTTCTTGGGTGGACAACAATGTTAGTTACTTTTTATGATTAATTGATAAATGTTTTGATACGGTGCCTGGGCTCTGAGTCAAAAATCACTCTAGTTAGATGATCCAACACTTGGGAAGCTGAGCCAATTACAGCTCAGGCACAGTGAAAACAATTCTAAAATATTTGAGCCTAAAAATGTGCATAGTTGTTAAGGAATCTTACACGTGGGTGTATGGTGGTATCCTGAATTACAACTACTTGGTGGGCCAATTTCTTGAGGAATGCAGGGAAGTGCAGGGATTCGAGACTCTTGCATCTATATTTCAAAAGACTTGGGAAAATAGAACCACCACATGGACTCTTGTGGCTGGGCACGTGCTGAGGAAAACCAGACCATGGGCCAAAATGTACTTTTAGTCCCTTGGGTTACACAAATCCCTTTGCTTTCTTGGGAAGGTTTTAGGTTTCAAGTCTCTTTCCCTTGATTCCTAACCTTCTCCTCTGAGCTTACTTTTTTCTTTTTTAAGCTCCAGAACTTACTTTCTACGCCAGGCTTCCTATTTTGTCCTCAGATTTGCACCCTGATTCTAAGCCTTAATGTCTTTCTAAGTTATCTATGAGAGGTGGGACTTCATCGTGTCTGTGGCTATAGATCAGATTACCAGGGACCAGGGATTTTGTGGGTGCAACTCAGCATTGGTGCAAACCTACATTAGATGCAGTTGCTTCTTTTAGTAGAGATCCTTTAGAAGAAGAACTTACCTTGCAATTAAAAGCTGCTTTCTCAGATTGTCAGGAAAAAGAAAAAACACTCTGTGTTTTTCTTTCCACAGGTAAGTCAATACAGAGGCTTTTTTTTTTTCAGTAGGATTTTGGGGTCATAAACTCAAAGACCATTTGGAAAATTCCTTATTGCAAGTTTTTAACGACTTTGTGTGTAACACGCTGTCAGCTGTTCCTAACAAAGTCAGTGGAAACAGAGCATCCGTCCTTCTGGTTCAGTACCTAAAATGTTATGTGGAGGCTTTGAGGGATGCATGCCTGGATTTCAGTGCCCCCCCAGATCTGGAAACAGGGAGGCAATCTCTGCACTTCAGAAATCTCAGTGGTTGTTAGCTGCTTGTCATAGACCTCTTCCTTTTCCATACAAGAATCTGATCCAATCCCAAACATCTCATTGTCTTCAAAGGATTTTTATTCCAGGGTCAAGACCAGGTGTCACTTTAGAAAAGTTAATGTCTAATGTCTACTGCTGGAGTCTGTGTCACTAAGCTCATCAGATCCTGAAGGGTTTAGATCTGGGTATTTATCTACTGAAGGTGTTCAAAGACACTTAGATCTAGAGAATTAATCCATCTTTTTATGACCTTTTACTCTTGATACCCTGCTGTGTGTATAGAAAGAGGTGAGGAAAGCTGAAGAATGTCTTCAAATGGAAGAGCATCTTCTCCGTCTTTGTTTTACAGAAAAGATCTATAAGGAAGGATGTTTCTTCCACACTTCTATATGGTTAAAAACCCAAGTTTTCCAGAATTATTTCATTTCAGGTACCATTTCAATGGCATGATACCTCCTTCTCAACCTCCCTCCATCCTTGATACTCTGTTTTGGTTCTGGCTGCTGCACCTAAACACACTCCTGCTTTCACTTTATTTAACACTGGAGGATTTCATCGTTACTGATATGAAAGGAAAATTTCTAACAGTATACTGTAAGCTTTACTGCTCATGACTTCTTCATCATGCAGATTTTATTTCATGTTAAGCTAGCAACTGAACTCTTCTAATAAACAGACTAAAATCTAATTAGGCTACTGGAGGGGAACAGAAGAATTTATACTCCTCCAGACACACAGACATTAGGAATTCTTCCTCAAACATACACACAGGCTTCCTGGCAGCCGTCTCATTCAGAGTGGCTAATGATCATACTAATTTGCACTTAGCTGATACTGCTAGGAGTTCCTTGCAGATGGAAAATATACTTCTTTCATGAGATCATACAGGGTAGCATAGCCTTGTGGATTATGCATACAGAAAAAGAAATCCCAATTTCTAATCCCATGGCTCACACTGCTTGCTGTGTGGTCTCTCTTGCTCTCTCAGTTTTTCCATGTGCAGTTGTACTTACCCAGCTCATTCATGGGATTGTGATGATTACTCAGTCATTTGGCTGTAATGTGTTTCGAAAGCAGAAGGCACAATTAAAGTGCTGGATCACTGTGATGGGCACCTCCAAGATATATCAAAGATAAGAACTTGACTGTTTTCTTGTCTTCATAATTATTTCAAGTACTTCTGGTGTAAGAGAAAGCAAAAAGGCTGTGCCCCATCCCACCTCAGGGCAAGCAGATTCCCTTGCAAAGGAGCCATAGAGGCCATATAGCTGGACTATGTCCAACACCTCAGGGATATCTCCATGCATGTTAAGTTTCCGTGGCCTACAGACCCATGGTCCATCCAAAGAGGTGATGCCATCCCCAGCTTTTACCCCTCACAACCAAAAGCAGTTCATCTGGCAAATGAGTTCAAGCTTAGGGTCTCTGCTAATGTGGACAGATATCAAGGTAACATGCAAGAGTTCTCCAGAAAATTTCCACACAGATCACTTGAAAGGATAGCCCAGATATTTTTGGGCTCAGCATCAGGAACCATGAGATATACAGCCAGCTGTGGGTATGATGGAGGCAACAGGCAAACCCAAGGCATGAAACCTCATTAGGAATCAGTGCTCAAGGCTTTTCCCCAAGCCTGTGCATTTTCCAGTAGTCTTTCTTCAGGTGGAGAACTGTCATCTCTTTCTCCAAGGCTATTTAGCTCTTCCTACACTGCTTGTCAGGATTGTTCCTTTAAAACCATTAGTCATTTCTTGGGTTTGAATGAAGTGTAGGGAGATAACATGGGAGTAAACATTAAAATAAGACTGGAATAAAAGCTGGAGGGCTTTTTGTAAGTAACTAAGACCCAACCCAACCCCTGTCAATGTCAGGAGACATCTTTCTGTCAAATGTTATAGGACATGGTTCCAATCAGTTCTGTCCCTTAGAGACATAACTGGTGTAGGAAGGATTCAGGTCCCACCAAGCATAGATTTGTTCAGGGTGAAGGGTGTAGCCCCAGGAATGGGAGGAGACGACTTCTCCTATGTTTTGTTTAGTGTAGTGGAATATTAATCAGAGTCTTTGCATTTCTCAGAGCTGCATAACTAGCTCAGAACACCCATCTGATTAGGCAATTTGCTAATAAAAAAACCCTCACCAAACTCCTTGTTTGTTAAAATAAGCTTTAAATGCCAAATTAAAGATTTATGACTCAGAACTGAACACAAATAAATATCTGTCTGCATACTTGGAACAAATGCTTTTTTTTATTGTGCCATTAATATTGCTGATGTTGCTATTTAAAATGAGAAAGAATTTGTCCTTCTAGTTTGTGCATTATTAGTAGTGACGTTGAGGGCACCACCTAAAACATTTACTGGGATATAATTTTGGCAGAGGACAAAACCTGGGCTGAGAGATGCTGGTTGAATACCCTGCACCATCAGAATCAGTCTTACAGCACTGAGCGTGCTTAATTCTGTCAGCAGACATGACTGTCAGTCCAATTTCATCCTATTTGTTCAGTTAGCAAATATGTGGTTAAGGTGGGACTGACTGTGATCTAATTCTTCTGAGGGAGACCTGCAAAATTATTGCCAAAAGAAGTAACAAGAGGCATTGTTAGCATTGAGAGCTGGTAAGTCTTTTGTCAGTCACGTAAAGATCATCTTCTTGAGTGAACATAGAAGCCAGGTGGATGCTTTCCCCAAGGTCCCCTTTTAACAACACATGGGCACCTATCTGAAGCTCAAAGATTTGTTTAACCATTTCCTTGCAGTTAAACGTGTGTTTAAATAATTGTCTGCATGAAGACAGTTTGCTGAATTGGAGGTCATAAAAGAGCCAGGCTGCACTTCCATAATTTCTGGTGAAATTACGCAGGAATTTAGTTGATAATTGTTTTGTAAACTGCAGTCAAGGATTGCAACTGCTGCAAATCAGCATTGCTCCATTGGTTATGAGGATGGAGAAGTTGGCTCAGTCTTTCAACTAGTTTATCCACCAGAGATAATTAAGGATGAAACGGCAAAGCTGTTGGATCTCTTGTGCATCAACTTGCAGTTGCTCTAGATTTTGCCACGTTACCACAGAGAATTTGTATGTATATATATAGTATATAGCATGTATATGTTGCAACTGCATAATGAGGTTTAGAACACATATAGTTTTTCACATTTTCATTGTATTACCCATATAAAAATTCATCTCAACCAGATGTAACTTAGAAAGCAGAGGAGAGTTTCGTGGTTGTTGGTTACATCATCCAAATCCACTTGAGAAACAGTTTGTGAACGTCAGAATTTGGCACAGATTTGGAAAACTTCATATCCCTTTGGCAGAGGAAGCTGACTAGAATTATTCAGTGATCAGATATTCAAGGATGTTGAACCTCTGCATCTCTTCTTTCCACAGCAGCGTTCCAGGGTTTGACACAGCTGAGAATCTGTTCGTTATCATCTATATGTTTCTTTTATGACTCCCTTAGAAAAAAAATTAATCTCTGTGAAAAGCATCATCCAGAGAAAACAACACAGACTTTAGGAGTCTGTGTACTTTAGGAGTATGTGCAACCTAAATCCACGTTCATGCCAGCCAATACACACTGCCACCTCCAAACCACTGTCTGACTTTACAGCTTGTACCAGTCTGAAATTGCAGAGCTTTCAATTCTTTTGTTTGTATAGTTATTTTTTTAAGCATGTTGTTTTATTGGGGGAAAAAAAAAATCAAGGGTTTGTTCTGTTAGCTTAATTTCTTGCCCTGTGGATTTGCATATCCATTTTACAGCAGGGATATTCACTCCAGCTTTCCCTTTAAGAAGGACTCCAAATTTCTGCCTCTAACTATTTTTGTGAGATGTCTAGGAAGTTAATATTTTGGGAGACTTTGTCTCGTTGATCAAATTTGACAGATGGATACACAGATACAACACAGACACAATGACTGCATAAGCCTTAAACCCCTAAGGAGACCAGCTAAAAAACACTTTGTGAGCAGTCGATTCGCTTATTTACAAGCCATTGCAGAATCGCAGGTGGGATTTCAGATGGACCGAGTAGCTTTGGCTTCAGACAGGAGTCATTTGTCTATATAAATGAAAACCAAAATAGACATGAAAAATGTGTGAAACAGGAAAATCAGAGCTTTCAGGAATTTATAATTAGAGATGATTGCATAGCTAATCTGCCTGCTCAACGTGCTACATGCTCCTGTTCATCTGGGACATATGTTTTGAGGAAAACAATCATATTTACAAGTGCCCACTGATATCTTGCCTCTTTTTACTCCATTTTTCTTTCCTTTCTCATCATAATGAATTCTTTCTTTTCGATTATGACTTGATTATAAATATGGCAATTTGGCGATAGGCGACAGAACCACTCTGGGCCAGATGTGCTGGCTGCTTGTGAAGGATTTGGCCATAGGATGTTAGTGGTTTAAAGTAACAGGAAACCTGAGGAATATCATAAATCAGGCTTTTCTGACTAGGTTTTTTGTACAGAGTATAACAAAATGTATTGAATAACTTAAGTATGTGCGAGCCTCCTGCCTACTAAATGACTGGGGTCTGCCAGTGGAAAACACACTAATTTGATGTTGGCCTCAAACAGAAAATTGTTAAATGAAAATTAGGTTTCAGTATTTTAACAAAAAATCCACTTGGACTTCAGTGTTAACAGGAACCTAAGGATTTAGCTGACTGTAATGAAAATAAAGAGAGATAAAATTCCTTCTTGTCTAAGCCCCAGTCTTGAGAAAAGTTTTTTTTTCTTCTGGATCCCAACACAGCATGAAGGAGAAAGCATGTACCAAAGAGTGGGTTTTCTTTCTTTTCTCCCTACTGCCGTGGGTTTCAGAAGGTCAAAGGTTGACATTTTGTACTTTTCCACACTTTATTGACTTTCATTAACAATAAACAGAAGGTACTGGGGCCAAGCTCATTGAATCCATGACAGTATTTTAAAACATTAAGCCTCTTGCATGCAAGGACCTCAGAAGGGGCTGAGCTCAGAGGTCCTCTCACCTGGTGTCCTGGCTCTGCCCTGACCAGTACAGAGCACTTAAGGAGAGGTATGAGAAACTCATCTGAGCTATTCCCCATCAGAGAGCTGTTTCCAAGCCTGACTGACATAAGCAGTCACATTTCAGTGAAGATAAACCTGCTTGAGACAGTGCTGCTTCTGGCCTGGCCAGCTAAAATTAGTTATTGCCAGTTGGGTCATACAAACGCTTAATTAAAGATGATCTATTCTTATAATTCAATTAAAGGCCTTAAAAGTTTGCCTGTTTCTCTTCCAGCTCATCTTTAGGTAAATAAAGGAAGTACCAGAAGCTGAATGCCTTTTTTTTTCCATCTCATAACCATTCTTTTTTGGGGAAGAAGTAATTCTACACCTCCTTCAGGCTCCTGCTTTTGACCATTTTGTGGAGACAGTCATGACATGTGGATGTATTTGTGTTCCCTGAGGTATGAGTCCCACATAAGTGCCTTAGCATCTACACCTTCTCCAATGCACATGTTTTCCCTTGCAGAAACCACTGCAAAGTCATTTTCAAACTTATGAAGTTAATAGACTCCAGTGGACTGGCCCAAGTTTTCCCATTTCCTCCAAACGTTAGATGATTTTTGGTCAATCTGAGGGGCTCTTTTCCCTGCTTTTCCTCTCTCTCCATAGTGTAGCTACACGATACACACGTACATAGACCTCCCCCTATACCAGCTCCTTATGACTATGAGAGCAGTTAATACATTAAATCTCCTACTTGAAATGCATCTGTAAACCTTAGTCCTGGGACATATTTCTTATACATATTTTTTTGTTAATATATATTCTAGTTGCTGGCAGAGACACAGGGAGCGAGTGTGGCGTGCAGCGTGCAGCATTTCCCAGACTGTGTAGCTTGGCACCAGAAAACAATTTCTTCAGAGTTCAAAACCTGTCAGGATGCTCTCTCAAAACCGCTTCACATTTCAGACGTGTAACACTAAAATGTCACTTTTGGAGCCCGAATCGGAGTGCCTTCAGCTTTCTGATTGGCAGAAAACTGACAGCTAAGCTCCAGGGAATTTCCACGACAGCTGTAAACTTTCAAAAATGCTTTGCTGCTGCAAAAACTATAGAGTGTGGTTTAAATGAACAATATGCCCTCTTCATACCTCACCACCAGAAAGAACACGCTTTAGACTTCAGCCTGAGCAACCAGTGGTTTGATTTCTAATGTTGTTTCACTCACACAAAACAGGTAAAGCAGTTTTAAACTTGGTTTCTACCTGTCATAGAAAAAAAGAGAAAGAGCTATATTCCAGACATCTCCAGGAGGAAGAAGAGATGATACAGATGCTCGTGCAGATGTTTGGATCCTGTTCTCTTAATGTTCTATTCAGGACAAATTTAACCTCCTTATATGCCTCATGGAAGACTAGATCGTGGCCCTATTCCATCCCTGGGATCTCAGAGAAAGCCAAATCTCTAGCTAATGTGTTTATGTGACATTCTGAGCTTGGCTCT
The DNA here is from genome assembly GCA_013401255.1 of Urocolius indicus. NCBI lineage: Eukaryota > Metazoa > Chordata > Aves > Coliiformes > Coliidae > Urocolius > Urocolius indicus. The sequence goes on along the minus strand of WBNH01007251.1, from coordinate 2,049 downwards.
CCTCTGTCCTTGTGGGCCAAATCCTAATACGACCCAGTGCTCTCTCACATCAACTGGAGTTTTGCCTGAATAAAGTATAAGTTAAAACCGAACAATGCCTCCAAGTTTCTGGCTAGTGATTCCATTTCACAAAAAAACTCATTGTGTTATAAAAAGATACCTCAGCTATGTAAGGCAAACCTGCATTATTCCTATAATAAATGAAAGCAATCAAAATTTTGCTTTATCCTTTCAGTGCTGCTTTTAAAGGTAAAGAGAAAACAAACAAACAAACAAACAAAACCCTGGGAAAAAATCCTTTGGTGCTGAGGTGAGGGAGCTCTGGCCCAGGCTGCCCAGGGTGGGTTTGGAAGCTGCTTCTTGGGATGTTTCCAAACCCACCTGGACACGTTCCTGTGCCCCCTGAGGGAGGGAAGCCTGCTTTAACAGGAGGTTGGGTAGGATGAGTTCTGGAGGTTGCTTCCAACCCCCACTATTCTGGGATTCTTTGAAAACATGAACAAGTTTCTGTGCTTTTATTCACACCACTTGTCCTTCCTGTGTACCAGTCTCTGAACCACATTGAATAGGTCTTGAAAATGGCATAGTGGATAAGGGGGAGGAGAAAGGAGCAGTTAAAACATGGTACTGAAGGAAACATACTTTTTGACTATGCAATTATTTGGCATTTTTGGGGAGGTGATAAAACAAAGTAGGTAGGATATGGTTCCACAAGCAGGAGTACTTTTAGTGTATGCTGAGAATTCATTTACAAGTGTATATTTGAGCTCAATTACCTTTCTGTTAGATTCTAGTGTCCCAGTGTCTCCACCTGTGAAATAAGGTTATTTCATCTCTCTCATTAGGCAAATGCATGTGTAGAAGCAATCAGGTACTCAGATACTGTTGTAATAGGGAGCTATAAAAAATATAAATTATTCATTAGTTTCATTAAATAGGTGGAATGAACTACTGCAGAAATCATGTTATTAAAGCTTCTTTCTTCAGGTGCTGTATTCTGTAAATAGCTGGGAAAACAAATAAGTAAGAAGAAAAATCCCAAAATAAGTGTGACAGTCTTGGGAACCTTTGGTCCTAGTGTCCAAGCATTTGTATCTATGAGTTTTTATGTGTGAATAAAGTTAAAACACATTAATGGTGTTCATTTCTCCAATGGAGAAAGGTTGTCAGAAAATAATTTCTTATGTTCTGTATGTACCCAAACCAGACACATATATCATTGATAAATGGATAATGGATAGTTAAATATAAATATGGGTGTTGCATATTCATATTAAAAAGTCACCTTTGGTCTCTGCTGGTAGAAGATTCACTCTTAATGGAGAAGAGCACAGCTAATGAGGACAAGCTCGCCTGTCTCCATAGCTACTAAAGTAAAGGAGAAAAACAGGAGAGAAACACAAGAAATTAACAGACAGAAGTGAAGAACAGAAGCATGTCAGTGACCACTTGAAGATAGAAGGGTAAGAGGAACTTGACTTAAGGGTCTAAAGAGAGTTTTATCAGCTGGGAAGGACTGATAGAGGAGGATTGATGGCATTTGTGTTCTTCCTGGTAATGACCTTTCTTCAGCCATTGCTTGTCTTTCACAAGGGTTTTGGTTGGCTGAGAACAGATAATTCTTATTATATTTCTTGCTTTTATCAAAAGATGTAAAAAACTTACAATAAGAGCTAGTGGAAGACCTTGAATTGTCCATAAAGAACACATACAAACTGGGTACAAGAAAGCAGTGATTCTGGGACATTTCTACAGTTGAATCGATTCTTTGTGTCACTGATTTCTTGTCATTACACCAATGAATTTGCTCCTTGATGTCTATTAAATACTTTCAGAAAGCAAGACTGTCCACTGACATGATTTACAATGATTTAAAATATTTATTTATTTAGAGGATTCTCTTGCTTTGTCTTTATGTGACATATGTATGCAAAAGAGTGTGGAATTGAGGCACATGCAAGGGATTTTAGAAAATGTTGCACGTAATTAAAGCTTTCTGACAAGAATCTGTCCATCAACAAGATAGTCTAGTGGGCAGGTAGAAAGGAT
>WBNH01007248.1:3313-18389 GCA_013401255.1 Urocolius indicus | reverse complement strand
GGGCCCACAGCCTTTCCTCATATTTCCAGGGAGCCAAAGGGTCCATGGTGGTTATCAGCTCCTGGAGAGGATGGGAAACACCAGAAGTGAAGTGCAAAAGTAATTTATGGCCCAAGTACAGGGGTCTGACACAGCTACAAGGGTCTGAAAGGGTGTGGGAGTGTCTTCAGTGTCCAGTCCCTGGGGCCAAATGTCTGGGAAATGACTCCAGAAAGGACACAAGTGCCACATTTCCCTCCTTGGCATGGGGATATTGAGCTGACAAAGCTCTGGGTGAGGTGGGCAGACTCTCTTTGCAGGGCTGGGAAAGGGTCAGACATGGAAGGATCAAGCCTCCTGCTATTGGGAGGGAGATGAGCCCCAGACAGGGTGGCAGGAGCCCATCTGACATCCTCCCCTCATGGGAGCACAGAGATCCTCACCTCTAACCACCCCTTGCAGCCCTCAGTGGGGTGAAACCCTCTCCTGCCATCCCTGGAGCTCACACCACACAAACAGAGGAGGTTTCAGCTCAGAGGAAGAACCAGGGACCTCCACATCCCAAACAATGACCAGTCTTGCTGCTCAAAGTAAGAGATCACCAGGGTATTTTCCTCACAGTGCTGGTACCCAGAGTCCTGGAAATTCCCTGCAGCGAGTGATCCTGTGTCCAAGGGAGAAACAGGCCCAAAAGTTCAAAGGCAGAAAGAAAAGATGAAAGAAGGAAGGATGAAAGGAACACACCTGATGCCTTCTATGAGGGCATAACCAGCTGGCTAGGTGAAGGGAGAGCAGCAGATGACATCTACCTTGACTTCAGCAAGGCTTTGGACACCATCTCCCACATCCCCATTGAAAAGCACAGGCAGTGTGGGTTGGGTGAGTGGTTTGTGGGTGGATGGAGAAGGGTCTGAATGACAGAGCCCAGAGGGTGGTGATCAGTGGCACAGAATGCAGTTTGAGGCCTGTGGGCAGTGGGGTTCCACAGGGATGGGTTCTGGGGCCAGGCTGATCCTACATCTTCATCAACAACCTGAATGAGGGGACAGAAGGACCCTCAGCAAGTGGAGTCCTGTGTCCAGTTCTGGGATCCCCAGCTCCAGAGGGACAGAGAACTGCTGCAGAGAGGCCAGTGCAGGGCTACCAAGATGCTCAGGGCACTGGAGCATCTTCCTGCTGAGGAAAGGCTGTGGGACCTGGGGCTGTTTAGTCTGGAGAAGAGGAGACTGAACTCAGGAGGATCTCATTCCTAGTTACAAATATCTCACTGGTGGGTGTCAGGAGCTTGGGGCAGCACTTTTTTTCTATGGTATCCAGCACCAGGCCAAGGGGTGATGGGATGAAGCTGCATCAGAAACATCAGAAACAAAGTGTTGGAGTGTTTGAGTGAGGGAGCCCTGGCCCAGGCTGCCCAGGGAGGGTGTGGAGGCTCCTTCCTTGGAGGGCTTCAAGAGCCACCTGGACACGTTCCTGTGTGACCTGATCTAGGTGGGACCGGCTTCTGCAGGGGGTTGGACTGGATGAGCTCTGAAGGTCCCTTCCACCCCCACCATTCTGTGATTTTATGAGATGCAAAGTGCAAGGGAATCCCAGTCCCATCCCAACTCTGGAAACCCAGGTGGAGACCAAAGGGGATGGAGGAGCAAAGCAAGCCAAAGTGTCCTCAGGGCTCCATATCTCATTACAGCTCTGCTGATAAACAAGAGCAGTCTCAAACCACTGCTAAAAGACATTCAAATCCTTCACCAGCCTCTGTTCCAGGTCTTTAGGCACAGATTGGAAAGTAAGTAGAGGTGCAGTGGAGCTTTTCCCACCCCTCTGCAGCAGCCTGAGCCCAGAGGGAAAACAGGCTGAGCTTTCCTCACTCCAGCAAAATACCTGAGGAATTAACTGCTTTGTGCCCATATGGATCCACATCTTGTTTCCCAGCCCATTCCTGCCTGAAAACATCACCCAAAAGCTCTCCAGGCTTATGCAGCAGTTAGGATGGATTGCATACAGATCACAGGCTTCAGAGGAGCACTCCACAGGGCTCGGGCTTCATAGTTGGATCTAATTGAACCCCCTAAAACTCCTAAATCCCTGAATGCCTCGTTAGCAGGCTGAATGGGCTTTAATTGCAATCTTCACTGCATTCAGCAGCTCAATCTATTCCCAGCCTCAAAGTGGAGGAATCAGATGTTTGTGCCATGGAGCTGAAAGGCTTTTCCAGCAGAGCAGGGCTCTGAGTGGCATCTGGAGGGACCCAAAGTGATGGTAGGTCACTGAGTTGTGGTTTCAATCCAGGTTCCTTGATGTTTCTCCTGGGCATATTTGGTTTCTTGCTGTTTGGCACAAATGCAAAGAGCAATCCAAGGGGCTCTCCTGCCCTTTGCTGTCCCCAGGGTCAGTATGAGAAGGCAGTTTGCAAGATGGAACAAGAGTCATGATGCCAGTGAGGCTCTGACCCACGTGTCCAGACCTCACAGAATCATACAGTCACAGAATGGTTGTGGTTGGAAAAGCCCTTGAAGCTCTTGAAGTCCCAACCCTCCCTTCACCCTGCCACATCTACCACTCACCCCTGGCCCTCAGCACCTCAGCCCCACAGCTCTGGGATCCCTCCAGGGCTGGGCACTGCCCCAGCTCCCTGGGCAGCCTGGCACAGGGGCTGACACCCCTCTCAGGGAAACAGTTCTGCCTCAGCTCCAGCCTCAACCTCCCCTGGGCCAACTCCAGCCCCTTTTCTCTTGTCACAGAAGCACAGAATGGTAGGGATTGTGAGGGATCTTTAGAGACCATCTTGTCTTTTATTACTGGGGAACAGAGATCCCTCCTTTATCACAAACCCCTGCAAGGGAGTTGCAGAGTCCTCACTGGAGTAGTTTTGCTGTCCCAGAGCAAATCTGGGGCACACAAACTGGAGAAGATGAGTTAAAAACTTGGGGCAAGTTCAGCCAAGTCATTAGAGGGTCTCTTTTTTGCTCTCTCTGTGATTCCAGACCACTGCAGGGCTTCCCGTGATGTTTCATGGAACCACAGGATCATTTTGGTTGGAAGAGGAGTCCCACCCCTCCCCTCACCCTTCCACAGCCACCACTGACCCTCAGCCCTCAGCACCTCAGCCCCACGGCTTTGGGATCCCTCCAGGGCTGGGCACTGCCCCAGCTCCCTGGGCAGCCTGGCACAGGGGCTGACACCCCTCTCAGGGAAACAGTTCTGCCTCAGCTCCAGCCTCAACCTCCCCTGGGCCAACTCCAGCCCCTTTTCTCTTGTCACAGAAGCACAGAATGGTAGGGATTGTGAGGGATCTTTAGAGACCATCTTGTCTTTTATTACTGGGGAACAGAGATCCCTCCTTTATCACAAACCCCTGCAAGGGAGTTGCAGAGTCCTCACTGGAGTAGTTTTGCTGTCCCAGAGCAAATCTGGGGCACACAAACTGGAGAAGATGAGTTAAAAACTTGGGGCAAGTTCAGCCAAGTCATTAGAGGGTCTCTTTTTTGCTCTCTCTGTGATTCCAGACCACTGCAGGGCTTCCCGTGATGTTTCATGGAACCACAGGATCATTTTGGTTGGAAGAGGAGTCCCACCCCTCCCCTCACCCTTCCACAGCCACCACTGACCCTCAGACCTCAGCACCTCAGCCCCACGGCTTTGGGATCCCTCCAGGGCTGGGCACTGCCCCAGCTCCCTGGGCAGCCTGGCACAGGGGCTGACACCCCTCTCAGGGAAACAGTTCTGCCTCAGCTCCAGCCTCAACCTCCCCTGAGGCAACTTGAGGCCGTTTAAACAGAAAGAACCCCACATCACTACATCAATTTCATCAGACAGACCTTGTTCCTTCAGGCAGCCAGAGACCTCCCAGGCTAAATAACCCACCAGGCTATGACAGCTGGGATCAAAGAGGATGACAAGTGTCATATTTCAGCTCATATTTAATGATGACACCTCAAAAGAGACCTAGTGAAGTGTTTTGGATATGCCAGTCTGCACTCAACACAGGAGCAGAGCTGTAACACTCACATGCCTTACTCTGGCTTTAATGTGTTTGGTGTCCAAGCATGGCCAGGCCAAGAAAGGAGAACAGCCCTGTGGAGAAGGACTTGAGGATGCTGGTGGATTAAAAGCTGGACATGAGCTGGCAACATGTGCTGGCAGCACAGAAAGCCAACTGCACCCTGGGCTGCATCCCCAGCAGCGTGGGCAGCAGGTTGAGGGAGGGGATTGTCCCCCTCTGCTCTGCTCTGCTGTGACCCCACTTGCAATGCTGCCTCCAGCTCTGGGCACCAACAGCAGAAGCACCTGGAGCTGTTGGAGTGAGATGATGTGAGGGCTGGAGCCCCTCTGCTGTGGAGCCAGGCTGAGAGAGTTGGAGGTGTTCAGCCTGGAGAAGAGAAGGCTCCAGGGAGACCTTAGAGCAGCCTTTCAATACTTCAAGGGGGCTTATAAGAAAGATGAGGACAAACTTTTCAGCAGGGCCCGTTGTGATGGGATAAAGGGAAATGGTTTTAAACTCAGCGAGTTCACACTGGAAACACTGGCCCAGAGAGGTGGTTGATGTCCCATCCCTGGAAACACTCAAGGTCAGGTTGGATGAAGTTCTGGATAACCTGATGTGCTTGAAGATGTCCCTGCTTGCTGCAAAAGGCATTGGACTGGATGATCTTTCAAGGTCTCTTCCAACCCAAAGCAGTCTGTGGTTCTGTGACAAACCTGTAACACCTGATTGATCCCATTCCCCATTCTGAAGCCTAATGTGCTCAGGGACTTCTGCAGGCACCTGCATCATGTCCAAGTTCAGGTCCTCTGTCCTAATTCACAAAGATAACCACCCTGAGCAATGGATGAGTAGAAACCATGGGTGTCCAGTATCTCCAGCTCAGTGCTGGAGCTCCTGAGATGAGATCATATGTTGTTATCAAACCCCAGAGCCAAAAAGCATCCACCGAAACCAGGGCTGAGGACTGAAACTGGTTCTTTGGTGTCAAATACGAAGTGTAGGAGGGGGGAGGGAAACATCAAACCCAGGCCAAACCATACAAATAAACTGTGCTGAAGCCTGTTGGGTGGATTTCCAAGAGAGGCTTCTCAGCTACTCAAGCAATCAGCAATATTGTAAAGCAATCAAGTGAGAGCAAGGGAAGGCAAACAAAGAGGATCATTCATGTGCAGTCCTCACTTGCCTTCACTCCAGCCTCTGTGGGGAGGAAAGTCTTTCCCTTTAAGTTCAGCCTTAATATTGAAGCAAAATGTCTCAGCACCCACACATCATTTATCAGATGAAAGGCAGGAGAGGTTGAGCAGTGGGTTCTGATCCCCAGCCACTTCTGCCTTGGAAAAATCTGTAGAAGGGACACCAGTCCTTGTTTCTCATACCTTTGTGAGCCTGAAGCCTTGAAAGCATGGATGGAGTGTGCTTGTGGGGCTGAGAGCCTGGACACAGACCCTGGAGGCAAACAAGAACCTGAAGAGTGATGTTCCACTGAGGTCTCATCCAGACCAGTTGTGCCTTGAGGGTTTAGAGTTCCCAGGATGGTTCTTACTTTCAACATCTTCATCGGCCACCTGGATGAGGGGACAGAGGTACCCTCAGCAAGTGCCCTGATGGCACCAAACTGGGAGCAGGGGCTGATCCAGCAGAGCCTGTGCTGCCATTCAGCCAGAGCTGGACAGACTGAGTCGGGCACAGAGGAAGCTGCTGAGGTTCCCCCAGCTGGGGGGAACAAGCCCATGAGCAGCACAGGCTGGGGCTGAGCTGCTGGAGAGCAGCTCTGGCAGAGGGAGCTGGCAGTGCTGGGGGACAGCAGCTCCCCATGAGCAGCAGCGTGGGCTGGGGGGCAAGAAGCCAATGGCGTCATGCTGGGGGCATCCAGCCGAGTGTGGGCAGCAGGGAGAGGGAGGGAGGTTGTGCTGCCCCTGTGCTCTGCCCCATGTGCTGAGGCCTCATGTGCAGGGCTGTGGCCTGTGCTGGGCTGCCCAGCTGCAGAGAGGCAGGGAAGTGCTGCAGAGGCCAGTGCAGGGAAGGAACTTTGCTTTGGTCCTGCTGGATTTACTCTTTCTAAGGCAGCCCAAGATGCAATTAGCATTATTTGCTCCAAGGACACACTGCTAGGCAGAGCATCCACTCTTGCTCATTCTACAGGTTGGACTTTTTTTGTAGACATTTTAATGTGTGTTTCTTGGAATGTGTTATAGCTCAGCCCAGAACTTCCCTTTCCCACACATCATACTTTACATCAGCTCCTTCCCCCTCGAGCAGCAGATGCTGCCTGTACTTGACAACCTTTCCCTCCATACCTGTCCCACAGCAGCTGAAAATTACAGCTTCACAACTCAATTTGGAGATGTGGGGAGAAGCAGGGTAGCTCCTGGGCTTCTTTATATTTAATATTGCTCAGCAAGTCCATTTATCTTCCCTGTCAAACCACACAGGTGGAGCTGCTTCTGCAGAGGGGTTGGATTGGATGATCTCCAAAGGTCCCTCCCAACCCCTACCATTCTATGACTCTAAGATTCAGCCCCTTGTCATTCCTACACCCAAAAGGAAAGCATTAAACACTTGATCACTCCAAGACCTCAGAGCCTCCTCTTGTTCTAGTGTATATGGATGGAAGTGGTAGGAAGTGTTGTGCATCTCACCCTGGAGAAGGACTGGGAAGTGACTCACCCAGGACCTCGTCCCTGTAGAACAGAGAGGGCAGTTGTTTTGCCCCCAAGTTTATACAGGGAATGCATATTCAATCCAGGAACCCCTAATTGCAACCAACAGATAATGAGGTTTCAGCAGCTCAGGGGATGGAAGGATCCAAGCACCCCTCCCTCAGCATCTTACACCAGGTTTAACTGCTCATGGCCCACTTTGCTCATCAAAACCATCCCTCTGCTAAATCTCATGGTCATCCCTACCCAGAGCTCTGCTTTTAAAGGAGAGAAGGCTCAAAGCATCAAGGGAGCACATGAAAGCAGGAGAATGAAACCCAGCAAGCCCCTATCCCCAACAATGTAAGGTGCAACATGTTCATCTCTCACATCTTCCCCATGCATTGTTTGCAGTACATGAACCAAATCAACCACTCCCAGCCTGGGCCAGGTCACAGGCTGAGATGTTTTCAACAGGTAACGATCAAAAACACTTTTCATAACCTTTCTATTCAGTCTTAGGCTGTGAAAGCAACTGTAGGATGGCTCCGGGGGGGCTGCCAAATGGTTGTGAAGGATCTTCTCTCTGGACTTTCAATTCACCTCTGCTCAAAACTGAACTCCAGTAGCATCCATCAGCTATTTGATGCCCCAGGTGAGGGGCAACCAGCTGCTAAGATACCACCTGCACATGGGTGGTGATGGACCAAGGAGGAATGGTCCCACAATGCTCCCTCTTAAACACTCTCTGGGGCCCAGGCTGGCTGTGCAACACCTTGTTGTGAAGAGCCAGAAGCATTATCATACACCAGTAGTGTCCATGCTGGCTCAAGCCAGACCCTTGTGAACCACCTGATGGATTGTCACCTCTGGATCCAAGCTAACACCATGCAGCACAGAGCTATTCTATGTTTAAGCCACCATGTTCTTCCTTCAAAACACTGTCCCCACAAGAATTCCTTTGACTGGAAAGGTGAGAGAGGACAAGGGTGAAGAGTGACTGGTCTGAATGGGCCTCCAGATCTTTCTTTGGAGTGCTCTTGCTGCTGCTGAGTTTACTGTAAGGAAGAAGAGGGTATTTCTCTCTCATGATGCTAAACCAGATCTCCAGATTGGCAAATATATGGCACAGAATGGAGTTGGAGGCCTGTGAGCAGTGGGGTTCCACAGGGATGGGTTCTGGGGCCAGGCTGATCCTACATCTTCATCAGGNCCAGCAACGTGCCCTCGTGGGCAAGAAGCCAATGGCAGCCTGGGGGCAGCAAGAAGAGTGTGGGCAGCAGCTCAAGGGTACCTCTCTGGAGGTACCCACATGCTGCCTGGAAGCCATATGAGCTCTATAGCTCCTATCCCAGCACAATCCCTCTCTTCCCACAGGCAAGTTTGCATTTCCCTCCCCATCCCAGTCTTTCTGTCTCAACCTCGGCCCTTCTCCTGCAGTGTCACATGAAGATGAAGGGACCATCCCTTTGCTTTCTGTTAGACATCTCCATGCCCCATCCATCCTTTGCTGCTGTTGCTAAAGGGCTCCAAGCCTTTCCTTGACACAACCTTTGAAAACACTCTCAGTGTGATCTGCCTGTGGGAATAAAGCAATTAGGGTCAGTGTCTCTGCATCTGTATCTTTGGGTTTTTGTCATCTTCCTTAACAAATTCCAAGCCAAATTTCACAGGAATCAACAGCCAGGGAGTGACAGGGAGTGGCTTGGCCCAAACATCCCAACTACAGAAAAAACATCATCATATAAGTCCCAAGAAAAGAGACAGGAGGGAAACCTCAGCAGTGAAGACAACACAACTTGGGTCCCTATGGAAGGGAAATGCCCCTGATTAAACTCCAGATGAATCCGGAACCACTTGTCCAGTGAAATCCCACAACGTGGAAGGCACTTGAGATTAAAAAACCACAAGTCCACTAAACAAAAAGGGACCAAATACATGAAATTAAGCCCTGTCAGAGGAAACAGAGGCTTCCCCCATGCCTACCCCTTGGAAATAACACACAACACCTTGCACTGGCTGTAGCTGAATGCTCTGCAGGAGGTACAGCGAAATTGCCCTGCTGGGATATATTCGCTTGAGACCAGGATATAACAGTAAGGTGAGACTGGGAAAGCTGGGCTGGAGTCTCTGCTGCACTGGTCACACATCCCATGTGAATGAGTGGCATTGTTTAATAGCCCAGTTCATTCTCACAACAGACCACTGCACACAGGGCTGATGTTAGACATGGGGAACACGGCAGTGAGGAGGTGAGAAGTGCCCAGACTGCACAGGGACAGCTCTGCAGGGTGCAAAACACCACGTTTCCTCCTGTGGAGCCAGGATTTGCTGCTTCCTGGTGGGGTGTTCTCTTGGGGACATCTTACCTAAAGCAGTTGTGTGGTTGTCATAGATGGGGTGAAGTATCTCTGCTCTTCACCCAAGGTAAAGTGGACACACTTGGTAAAAGCAGAAGACAGACCCTCTCTAGCTGAGATGCAGATGCTTGTCACCGTTACTTCAAGTCCACTGTCCTGCAGTTCCCAGTGGTCACCACCAGCAGAGCTCCATGGGTCTTACAAATGACATCAACAAGGACAGCAGGTGATTCAACACAACAGCAGAACGTGGCTGGCTTGGGGAGAACTTCCCTGTGTCCACTGAATACAAACAACTTCTAAACACCCCCAGCCAAATACACACCAATCACTCAGATCACCAAAAGCTCGGATGGTTTGACCTTAGCCATCAAGATGTCGAAAGGAAGGGCTGGAGGAGAGCCTGCCTCCATCATGAGCAGATGTTGACATGAGTGCAGCCCCCCCGGCCACTCAAACATTCACCTTTCAGCTTAAAGTTAACTCTCAGCAGCCAGAAAACAGCCAGATGTGCTGATGAGTTGCCCCAGACACCAGCCAGTGGTCATTTCATTGTGGTTTTAAGTATTTAGAGCAGATTTTTCAAACAAATCCTGTGCCTCAGCTGAATTTTACCCAAGTTCCACAAGTTTCTGCAACTTAGAGAACAGGAGTAGAACAAAGAGTTGAATCTGAAGTGAAGGCTTCAAACCTCATGGATAAGAATGGCTTCAATGAATCACCACTGCCTGTTTTTTTCTATTTGGAACACTTGGGACCACAATTTCCAGGTGAGTTCATGAGTCTGGAAGCACAAATGCATGTGGGATCACCCCAAACCTAAGTGTGTGATGACAGAGTGGAGCTACAAGGACCTTGCAGGAGTGTACAGAGCTGTGCAGTCCCTTGTATTCTAGACAGCAAGCCAAGACCTACCCAAAAACCATAATCTTTTTTCTTCCTCAGACAAGGATTACCTGCAGTTCACAAGAGCAAGAAAAGGGAAAGCTTTTCAGTGCATCCCAAGAGTAACTCTGATGCTCACACCTCTGCAAAGTGAGCAAAGAGGAGCCTCCACAGCTCAGCTTGACGAGGTGTAAGTAGTGAAAGGAATGCCCAAGTGGTCAGAAAACCAGGTTGAGAAGCCCTGCTCAGCATCACTGATGTTTCCCAGGAGCAAAAAAAAAAAAAAGGAGCCTCAAAGCACAGCAGGTCTCTGTCCCAGCTGCATTCACTCGAGATGTCTCTCAGCAGGAGCAAACCCTCACCTTTCACCTGGGGTGGCATTTCTGTTTCACACTCACACACCTGCAACCTGATGATCCCATGGAAGCACTTAAAGGTAACAGGACACTCAGAGGGATTGATTTACAGATTACTTACCTTGGCAAGGAGGGCTGTAAGGCAGCTATGGAGTTTACTGACAAGACACTGCATTCTCAGACACAGGAGGGAAGTGTTTTCCTGGCTACTGGCATGTCTACAGCATCAAGAGACGAAATCATTAGGAGTAAAGGTGCCTTAACACAGAGGCTGATGAGGCTGTGCTGTAAAAGGACCCCCAAACCATCAGCCAAACTAGTGCTCCTTCCAACCTGCATCTGGTCAAATGCCACTTTATTGTGGATTATACTGTCAGAATAGAAAGAAGTTGATAGGGAAAAGGATAACTGGCTCTTTGCCCTCTTGTCTGTGTTTCTTGAGCAGAGAAAGGGTGTCCTCTGTTATCTGGGGTCACTGCAAGCCCTCTGTTATCAACCCTCCCTGGGGTCACTGCAGGGTTGCTGCTGAACCTATGCTATGCAAAGAAGTGGTAGTGGTTGTATTACAGGACAGCAGAGTGACAAAAGCCATGAAATACCATCAAGCTAAGAGTGCTGCTTTAGAAGAGAAAGAAATGGGTCAGGATGAAGCTGGGTATCACCTACCAAACACTCCACTTAGCCAAGAACTGTTGGACCACATAACTTGCATGGCTGAAGGATGGGAGATAGCATCATCCTCCCTGGTCTCCCACCACACCAGGCTCCAGGACAGAGCAGTGGGTCTGGCTCACTCCTTCCCCACAGCTGAGCACCCACCCATCCTGCTTTACCTGCCAACCCCAATGCTCTCACAGCCCTTGATGACAAGCCACCTGACACAAAACCTTAGCCCAGGACTCCAGCTGAGAGCTGGACATAGACTGCAATTGTGACTGATACAAGTAGAAAGAAGAGCCAGAGAGCTTTAAAAACAGTTAGAGCCACTCTTATACATGAGGTTTTAAACCTCCACTTCAGATCTCATCCATCCTGTAAATACTGGGTGCAGGATTAGATCTAAGGCAGGGGGGCAGTGATGCCTGCATGTGCATCACACCCAGCACACACCTGAATCCAAGAGCCCCTGAGAATATCCAGGAGACATCACAGGTCTCCCCTTTTGTCTTTTGCCCCTTTGCCAAACACATTTTGCTAAAAGCAGGATTTACAAACCTGACAATTCAAGAGAAGGTCACAGATGAAAACTCCAGCACAGAGACAATAACAAGATACAGAACAGACCTGGCTTTACCCCTTTTGCAATGTCTGGATCAAAAGCAGAGCCCTGTTATCTCCCTTGGTATTGTGACCCACAGTGAGGACAGTCTGCTTCTTCCATTGTCACTTACCTTGTCCATTGAGAGATTAAATAGAATGGGAGCCTAAGACCAGCTTCTTCCTCTGAAGTCTCACCAAAAGCTGAGATGGAGCTTTGGAAAGGGAAGATGAAAACTCCAGCCTCTGTGGAGGACAGGCTGAAAATCCTGCAGACTCTGGGAGAAAACTAAGCTAGCTGAGAGTCAACCCTGCTGACTCTGTTCTGCCAGAGAGCTGCAGCTGCTGCCAGTGAAATATTTATGCAAAGGCAGCAGATGTTGTGAGCAGAGGCTGAAGAAAGACAGGAGAGCTGCAGTAATAGGTTGGGCATCCAGTGCAGGGTTTGCTTCCTAACAATGGCCAACATCAGATGTTTCACAAGAGTGGGACAAGCACATGGAGACTCCTCCATCCTCCACCAGCCTCCAGTGACCTACAGCTCAGGGACTCTCTGAGGCACACAGTTTCTCTTTCCCTTTGGTACCCTTGCATGAACTTTTCTTCTATGAACCTAAGATCCCTGGAACCCATTTGCATTGTTAGCATTCCCACTGTCCTGTGGGAGTGAGTTCCACAGGTTCACTACATGAAAATGTTGAGTCCCTCCATCAGTTATTAGCCTCAGTCCTCCTTATTTCATTTGTTCTTATTTTAAGAAGAGACATTCAGGGTTTTAAACCCTGTCAGAAATGTTGCCTGTTTCTTCCATGTCACTGCTGCCAACTCTAAGGCTTGGGATCACTTGTCTGTATATCAACAGCAAGAGCAGAAATAACATTTCAGCACCAACAGTGTAATTGGGGTTCTACCAAAGTGCTTGTGCTCAGGGAGAGACTTGAAGGAGTCTGGAAGGTCCAGGTGAGCATCTCCTCACACTGAGGGCAGCTCAGTTCAAGCCAGACCTTGGCCCAGCAATCATAGAATCATAGAATGATGGGGGTTGGAAGGGACCTTTAGAGATCATCCAGTCCAACTCCCTGCAGAAGCAGCTCCCACCTAGATCAGGTCACACAGGAATGTGTCCAGGTGGCTCTTGGAGCCCTCCAAGGAAGGAGCCTCCACACCCTCCCTGGGCAGCCTGGGCCAGGGCTCCCTCACTCAAACACTCCAACACTTTGTCCTTATGGTTCAATGGAACTGTTTGTGTTGCAGCTTCATCCCATCACCCCTTGGCCTGGTGCTGGATACCATAGAACAAAGTGCTGCCCCAAGCTCCTGACACCCACCAGTGAGATATTTGGAACTAGGAATGAGATCCCCCTGAGCTCAGTCTCCTCTTCTCCAGACTAAACAGCCCCAGGTCCCACAGCCTTTCCTCAGCAGGAAGATGCTCCAGTGCCCTGAGCATCTTGGTGGCCCTGCACTGGCCTCTCTCCAGCAGTTCTCTGTCCCTCTGGAGCTGAGGAGCCCAGAACTGGACACAGGACTCCAGACGAGGCCTCAGCAGATATGGCAGAGCAGAGGGGCAGCACAACCTCCCTTGAGCTGCTGCCCACACTCTTCTTGCTGCCCCCAGGCTGCCATTGGCTTCCTGGCCATGAGGTCACATTGCAAATACTTAGGGCTCCAGTAAATCCCCAGTGTCTGCCTGGCATCAGACCTGTCTCAGAGACCCTGCAGCTAAGCAAAGTCCACAAAAGTACAGAGAGAGCAAGAGGAGCTCAGCTTAGCTCCCTCCCATGTGGGTCAGAGACAACAGCTAGGGCTCAAGTCTTTAGATGGTCAACAAACAGGTTTCCCTTGGGGCTGAACCACAGGGAAGCTTTACCACGAGCCCAGGAGACAAGGGGTAGACAGAAATTCATGTGCAACTGGAAGGGAGACTGAGTTCCATGTGCTGGGATCAAGCACAACCTTACTGAGAACCCCCTACCAGCTCTCATTGCCTTCAAACCCTTCTCCCAATCCTCCATCCCTCATCTTGAGGGGAATAAGGATCATCCACAATCCATCCCCCGTCTCCAGTGCACAAGCCCACCATATCTGCCCTGTACAGCACAGGAAACAAGCCTCAAACTGCTCATTTCAGTTAGAAAGGAATATGAGGGAGCTGCTCCCCTGCGAGCTGAAGAGTTAAACGTGGTGCTACCCAGAGACAGCTCCTTCCCCAGCTCATCTCCCAGCTCCTGAGCTTTGTGTAATGAAGATTGATTGCCTCCGGAGGTCACCTCTGCCTAAGGCTGCCTGGGGCCTAATTTTATTACCCCCCCATCCACAGGAGTGAACTCAGGACCCAGGCACAGGCTGATTCTAGGCAATGGAGCAGCAATGAGTAAATTGAGTTTTCCCAGAGCAAACAGAGGCAGGGCTTCCCCAGACCTTTCTCTCTTGGGTCTGACACATTTCACTTTTCCCTCCTGCCTTGCATTCCTGAGGCTTGCAGGAATCCTCTGCCTTGAAGGCCTCCTGACTTTAGGCTATGACAGCACTAGGAAACTTGTGTCCTTGCTGCAGCAGCTTTGCAGGCTGCAGAAAGGCTAAATCTGTCCTGCGTGTGCTGCAGAGAGCTCCCTGGCATGCAGGGCATCTTCTTTATATGCCCCCATGACACACAGGGACAAGGAGAACAGGAGGTGTGTTGATCTGACACAACTAAAGTCCTCAGACCCTGTCTATGCTGTTGAATAAGTAGCCCAAGGAAAGGTCTGCCCACCTTTATACCCCCATCTCCAAATAGGAGCCATATCTCCACTGTCTGGTCCTTGGTTTGTGCTCATACCAGAGTGGATCTCTGAATTACTTGGGATTGGGATCGTTGGATTGGGAGAAAGCCATGCCAGGGAGTGTGCTAATACTGGAACAAATTGTCCATCCACTGATGTGGGAGCATGAGAAATCATTGATCTCCATAAGGAGAGTGGACAGAAGTGGTGGGTGCAGCAATAAATTCTCTGAACATACTCTTGGAGACAGATAAAGCAATGGAGTGGAAGAAAGAGCATTGCACAGGAGAAGATGGATGAGAACCAGACATGGATGTATTTCGTGTGGGGGGAAAAGAGAGTTTAGGGTAGTAGAAGGTTTCTAGATGTCTCAGAAGGAATCTTGGAGCAACTTCTCAAAGCCTTATTGGAGCCCATGTGAAGCCATGTCAGGGTGTGTTGAGGTTTCAAAGTCCTTTGCTAGGCCAGGAGATTCCTCTGAATACATAGGAAGGTCCAATTTTCCAAAGCCAACATGTCCCACAGTGCACTGACACTAAAGCTCAGTGAGAGGTCACAAAGCTGGGAAGGACTCTGATTCTCATGATGTGAGAGTCAGACACAACATGGGTTCAGGAAACATTAGCAATCACAGAATCACAGGATGGTGGGGTCATAAGGGACCTCTAGAACTCATCCAGCCCCAGCCCCTGCTCCAGCAGCTTCCCCTGGCTCAGGGGGCACAGGGACGTGTCCAGCTGGGATTGGAAACCTCCTGAGAAGGAGCCTCCACACCCTCCCTGGGCAGCCTGGGCCAGGGCTCCCTCCCCTCAGCATCAAAGCACTTGCTCCTGCTGGGCCAGGGGCACTGCCT
>WBNH01007242.1:266865-298548 GCA_013401255.1 Urocolius indicus | reverse complement strand
TGCTGGGGGGGCTCATCCTGCACTGCTCCGTGTGGGGATGTTGGGGGGGCTCATCCTGCACCGCTCCGTCAGGGGATGCTGGGGGGGCTCATCCTGCACCGCTCCGTCAGGGGATGCTCGGTGGGCTCATCCTGCACCGCTCTGTCAGGGGCTGCTGGAGGGGCTCATCCTGCATTGCTTCGCAGCCCCGTCGGGGCTCACCCACATCTCTGCTGCCTCAGACTCTGTCCGTTATTCGCTGCAGTTTCCAGGGCTCCCTCACAACGGTGAAGTTGTTCCTTGTGTTGTTTTGGAGCCTCTTGTTGTCCCAGCTTGTCCCCGCTGCCCCTTGTGCTGTCGTTGGCCGTCACTGAGCACAGCCCTGCTCCAGCATCCTCACACACACCCTTGATTTAAACATTCATGAAGTTACTCCTCGGTCTCCTCCAAGCCCCAGAGCCCCAGCTCCCTCAGCCTTTCAGCACGAGGGAGATGCTCCACTCCATCATCTCTGTGGCCCTGCGCTGAACCCTCTCCAGCAGCTCCCTGTCCTTCGGCAACTGGACACAACATTCCAGATGTGCTCTCATGAGGACACAGCAGAGGTGAAGAAGAATCTCTTTCCACCTACTGCCCACAGCCCTTCTAACCCACCCCAGACTGCCGTTGGCCTTCTTGGCACATTGCTGGCTCACACTCCCCCTGCTGCCCACCAGCACCCCCAGCTCCCTTTCCCCTACACACCTCTCTCAGAGTTCATTCCCCCAGCCTGTGCTGGTACCTGGGGTTGTTCTTTCCCAGGTGCCAGACTCTACACTGGCCCTTGTTGAATGTCATTACATTTCTCCCTGCCCAACCCTCCTCAGAATGGCAGCGCAGCCTTCTGGGGGTGTCAGCCACTCCCCCCAGCTCAGTACCCTCAGCAAACTTGCTGACAGTGCCCTGTGTTCCCTCAGCAAGGTCACTAATGAATGTGTGGAACAGTGTGAGTCCCAGCACTGAGCCCTGAGGGACTCCACTCTGGCCACCGCACACAGATGTATGGTGTGGAGGGCACCTGCCTCAGGCAGAGGAAAAGCTCTGTGCAAGGTCTCTCAAGGAGAGAGGGAGGAAAAGCTTTGCTCACGGCAGATATCAGGGAGCCAGCCCTGAAAAAAGGGATCCAAACTGCCTACACCAGCTACCTCCACAAAACCAGAACAGATCCCGCGTCAAAGCAAACAGCTTTCGCATTTGCAAAGCAAAGCAGGGTGTTTAATCGGGTTAATCGGGTGTTGAATCAGCTTCAATTGCTCCTGGAGTTAATAGCTGCTTACGGTGAGGTTTGTTCCTTGGGCACAACGGATGCCTTCAGTCACCTCACAGCCCAGTTTGCCCTCTCTGCCAGTTGGATCCAGCTCCTCTCCCAGTACGGATCCTGGGGGGGGGATTATTTCCAGCGTGAAGCAAGAGGTGATGCGAACGAAGAACCTGAGCTTTGGTGGGGTAAACAGCGGCTTTGAAGAAGCACAAACAGGGCCTCAGACCTCCCAGACCTCTGCTGTCACTACAGGACAAGCCGTGGTTTCTCAGCAGTGACCACATACCTCTGTCATTTATCGCGTGAAACAGCCCACGAATGGGACAGAGCGAGCTGCCAAGTGCTTAAACCCACATGTCTCCGTTCCAAGGCAAATGACACAGATTCCTCCTTGGGAACTTTTCTTTATTTAAGTGTGGCTTTTAATCTTCAGGCTTTGACGGCTTCTGAACGGATTGGACGATGAGGAGGCAACGTAAAAGGATCCCAGGAAGGCAACCCTGGAAGTTGTGCTGCTTTTACCTTTCTTTCCTATACTTCTGTCACACAAACGTGAGCCTGGATCCCTCTAATTCTCCGGCTGCTGGCTACCAGACGTTAAGAAATACCCACACAGCGAAGTGGAAGTGAGACTGCCACGGGAAAGACAGAGCAAAAGCACTTGGGATAAGAAACAAGCGGCACAAACTCAAGCTGCCTGGGCTCAGACAGGCAAATCCAGCCTGACAGATACCTCCCCCACCACCCACGGACTTCCACCACGAATTTGGTTTTCAACCCTGATTATTTTGTTGGTGCTGGGGGAATGTTTCTATTGTCAAGGCAGGGCTCTAGGAGCGAGCAGCAATATGAGTGATCCCCGCTAAAATGTCAGGGTAATATTCCTCCCGCACCTCGGCGCCAGGGAACGGTGTTTGCTTTTACTTTATCGGAAACCTGCTCTGCTCAGCACTTCTCACCCAGAGGAGTTGGGGGGAGAAGATGAAGTGCAGGCTCCTGTCCAATTTAGTCCGGCTTTCCTGAGGGTTGGAGTGAATTGCTGCAGGAGTTGGCAGCGCCGTTGCACCGGGGTCGTGTCAATCTGCGCCGAGCAGCGCGGGAAGATCCCCGCAGCGCTCTGTGATGGGCCTCACGCTCTGCCAAAGACCTTGTTTCTCGTGCTGGAGGAGATGGACTCGATTCTCCAAATGTCCTGGGTGCTCAGAATGTTACCCTGTGGCTTCCTGAAGCAGAAGATGGAGCCCTGCTTCCCTCATCCCTGAGGAGTGCCCCGATTGCTGGGTGGGGAGAGGGAAGGAAGAGTGTCTCATTGGCTCTGGATCATTGTTTTCAGCACAGTTTCTACAGGAGGCAGCAGAGAAGTGCCTGGATGCTCCCTGGCTGAGGAGGATGCTGACCCCGTGTGCCCCTGCGTGAGGCACACGCTCCAGACACAGGCTGGTGTCGTAAAACAGGCCACAGGAACCCGTTTTGCCCTTTAAGCCAAAGCACAGCAAAGTCCAGGAAAGCATCCCAGCCTGGGAACCCAGATCGTATCCGAGTGCTTCCTTTGGCCTGGAGCAAAGGAACAACTTCGGGCTTGGATCATGGTGACTAAGACCAGGAAAAGGGGAGAAGCTGGGAAAGCGGCTCTGCCAGCCAGGTTGCTCCACTCTGGGTACAAGTTCTGTTCCCACAGCACTGAAACGCTGTGAGTTTCCCTCACGGAAGCTTGCAGGCGCTTACCCAAGGTCAGGCAGGGCCTCTTGAGCAAAGCAAAGAATGGAAACACAGTCTGGAATCCCAGACAGGCTGCTGGGCTGTCTCTTCCTTTTGGGAGAGAGCTTTTGTAGCTCCCCCTTTACGCAACATTACCTGGGGCAGTTGTGGCTCTTCCCCATCCCGTTGCAGATGGGCAAAGCCGGGGTAGCTGTTTTTAGAAGCCTCAAACTGCCTTGGCAAGGCAAGCTGAAGCCTCTCCTCTGCCCTGGACAGCCATCCTTTCCTGGCCTTTCCACCAGAGGATGCTGCAGACTCGGGAAAGAGCAGCCCAGCCTTGCAAGCCCTGCTCTGTCCTCTCCAGGATCCACATATCTGCAGCCTCTTGCTCACCGACGTGGCTCCTGTGCAAGAGGGAGTGATTCAAAAACACACTCACAACCAGGGTTAAAAAAAAAACCCCAAGCCCCCAGCCCTGCAGCTTTGCTCAGGATCACCGCCAGCTCCCTCTCCCACTGGCTGGGAGCATTGCCAGGTGAAAGGAATTGCAGTTCAACCCACTCTGCCATCAGAAAGAGTCTGATCACGTTAACCGCAGAGCCTTTGAGGAGAGGGCTTCGAGGTGTGTTTTTCCCAGGCTTGGAGCTGGTGAAGCTGAAGGTCTCCTGAAAGGGAGCCAAGCCACCACTCAGCAAACCCCAGCCACGTCCCCCCAAAACACAGAGACAGAGCTTTCAGCGTGGTCTAAAAATGCAAATTCCAGACAAAATCCTGACGAGAAGCAAAGAGCAGGCCCTTGTTGTGGTTTGTGTCAGCGCTGGGGGCTGCTCAGCCTCTCGTGCTGTCCTGCAGAACACGCTTTGGCATCCCACTTTGCTGCACATCACACATACCACAGATGCTGCCCCCCTTACGCTGCTCCCGTCTTAAGCCTCAAGAGGTGGAAGAGATAGATGGGTACAAATGAAATGCCAAGATCTTGCTGTCACTTGAAAGGCTTTAAATAAAGGACTATCACAACACTAAAGAGAAGCAAAGTGTAATTGTCAGCAAGGTACAGTTTGTCTCCCTGGAGACACGGGCCATGGGAGCAAAGCGAAAGGAAACAGTGGCTCTTTCCTCTCCAGATGATTTCAAGCGCCCTTGCAGAGGGAAAGCTGCTGCTGGCCACCACTGCACTCTGTCACTGGGTGACATTGCATGGTTGAGGGTAAATGACAGCAGAGTAGATGCAGTAACAGCCCTCCCTGCCTTTAACTTCTTGTGCAGTAAGACAGAGGATGCTCTCCAGGAATACGCCAGAGGAGTCGGTTCAGTTACGTGGTTAAAGATCCTGACTCCTTCCTACCCAAGGCTTGGCTCCAGCCTGGGAACTCAGGGCTTTACAAAGCTCCTGACCTCCACACCTGCCTTTGTCTGGGAGACGATGAATAATCATTTGTCAAGTTTGAAAACAAGCCGGTGCTTGTCTCCTTTCTGATGCTGCACCATCAGGTGGTTTGGTGCCTGTTCCCACTACAGGGCTTTTCCTTAACCAATGCAGGAGATTTTGGGTGGAATCACAGAATCATTGCAAGTTGGAAAAGATCTTTAAGCTCCTGGAATCCAACCACTCACCTCACACTGCCAGACCCCATCACTAAACTAAACCACGTGCCTCTCTTCAGTATCTCCAGGCATGGGGATCCCACCACTTCCCTGGGCAGCCCCTTCCAATGCCTTAGTAACCCTCCTGGGAAAATAAGTTCCAGCTTATCTCCAATCTAAACCTCCCCTGGTGCAACTTGAGCTCGTGGTGCTGCACAGGGAGGCAAAAAGCCTGCTGACCCACCCTTGGTTTGGGAGCGAGGTCTGATGTGCTGGGAAGAGCTCTCTTCACCACTTCTCCTTCCCTTGTGCTGACGAGCCAACAGTTTTGGTATTAACTTCACGTTACTGATGTGGAGCCACATTCAGAGCTGATAAACATCGCTGGAAGGGTTCCCACTGAGGCCAGGGGGGCTGAGCAAGACCCTCCTTTGAGAGGGAAGGGTCTGTCAGACCTGGGCTTGGCACCAGCTCAGCCTCACCCGCCTGGCATTAGGGCAGCTGTGATGTCGGTTCTCTCTCGCCTTTCCTTTCCCCAGCTCATGTTTCGTCCCAGCTCATTCCTGCTTTGGCCGTAGGAGTGTTCCCACAGCTCCAGGGGGGTGAGGAGGGGGCTGCTTGTGACTTAACTCACTACAGTCCTGCTCTTGACAAGTGGCCTGTCAGGCTGCTGGAAACCCCAAGGGAAGAGGGGCATGGGTGGGTGGTTTCCATGCCCAGCACAGCTCGTTTGGGATGTGTCCTTGTTTGTTACAGGGGTTTCAGCTATTGGAGAGCTGTAAACTTCTGTTTCTCCCCGTCACCTTCCACAGAAGCAAAACATTTTAACCCCTGCTGAACTACAGGCATCAAACACAAGCCTTGCCTTTGGGAGCGTGCATATGATCTTCTGCCCCATTCCAGGCAATACTGAAGGGCTGGAGAGCTCAGGCAAGTTTGCCTTCTTTATGCAGACCCTTTTCTAACCCCATAACTCCACTTTGAACCCCGTTAACCTCACATCTCCAGCCTAACCCATATTCTGCCAGTGAGCCGGGGTGGGGGGGTGTTGTGAAAGATGATACAGATCTTGTTCCTCTGTCAAGAATCTGGAAAGCAGGTGGGTGATGTTTAGTGCCTGGCTTACAAACAGTGCTGATAGCTGCAGGATGCTAGTGCTCCCTCCTCTTGGAAACAAACTGCCTCCTGTTTAGTTACAGGCACTCACAGATTAAAAAGAAATGCTATCAGCAGAAGAGGGAGGAAGGGGGCGGGGGGCAAAGCTCTTTTATTTCCCCTCTCCTACATGAGGCCAAATGGACTGCAGTGGGTCACAGAGAATAAATTAACATTAGCACCTTGGCCCCAGCCAAAAGAAATAAAGCAGAGAAACCCACAGTTATTCTTCATGGCAAGAGGACTGCAGTCCCCTGCCAGATTTACTGTCCCAGCCTTTGCTAATATTATCCTTTATTTTGAGCAAGACTTCTGTTTGAAATAGCTGCTGAAGTGGTGGTGGGGGAGGTGATGCCAGACAAACCCCACCTGATCCCAGCTGTCGCCCAGGGAGAATGGCAAAGGAAAGGAGAACGTCCAGATACAGCAGGTCAGGCCTCTTGTGCAGTCACAAGCTGTGTCTTCCCTCGACCCCCAGCAAGTGGCCTTGCCTTGCAAGACCCCCCAAACCCACTGAAATCCATGCAAAAGCCATGCTGGGAAGCCCAGGCAAGAGGCAAAGCCTCCCTAGAGCCTGCAGGCTGCATCTGCCATCAGAATCCCCCACAGTGTGCCAACAGGGATCCCTAAATGGCTACTGCCTGGAAGCAGAGCAAGCCAAGACCTAAGGCACCTTCCTGCAGCATTTCCTCAAACGAGACCTTCCTTCTGCGAGGAAAACAACAATCACAATCAACTCTGACTCTGAAGCAGCGTTGTAATGATGATGCACACGTGGCAGATGCAAACACATCCCCGACAGCCTCACACCAGGAAGGATCTGCCCCCTCCAGATCATCTTCGAGCAGCCCCCTGACGTCTAGATAGGAGTTGGCAATGCTGCTTTGTTGTGTTCACAGTGATATTTTCTTTCCCCCCCCGCCCCCCTTTCCCTCCCAGGGATTTATTTTCCTTAGTGATGGACCCTCATCAGGATCCGAGAAGCCAAATGACGTGGAACAAGATGAGGATTCAGACGTGCATCTGGTGGCTCTCTCTGCAGGAGCAGAGAGACCCATGTGCTGGGTTTCAGTGTCTTCAGGGAGCAATGATCTGGCTCTGGACTTTCTGCACGGTCCTACCTCCAGCTGCTAGTGCTCCTTCCCTGCCTGGGATGAGAAAAATGCCCTTGTCATCACCAGCCTGGGCGTGGAGTCCTCGGCTGCAACGAGCACACACGCACAGGGCAGAAACAGACACCTGGCAAAGCACTTGTGGGACTCTGAGGATTAGTCACCGTGTGTCTGTGGGAGTCAGAGCCCAGCTCGGGTCACAGGCAGCCTTCTGGAGCCTGCAGCTGTGGCCAGCAGCATTGCTACAGCCTTGGCTTGGCAGCAGGAGCGCTGCTCTGAAGAATGGCCCCTTCCTATGTCGGCTGGTGGTAGCTTTGGAGGGCAAATCATCACAAGCCGAGCGAGGTGCTCTGGCGAGAGCTGAGGGACTGGCGCTGGTGGGCAGAGCACGTCTGCATCAACGTACACACGTGTGGATTGCTGCCCAGATGGGCTGGGGAGTCTCCTCTGGGGACATTCCAAACACACCTGGACCAGTTCCTATGTGACCTGCTCTAGGTGGTCCTGCTCTGGCAGGGGGAGGGTCACACTGGATGAGCTTTTGGGGTCCCTTCCAGCCCTTGAGATTGAGTGAGCTGTTGGATCCCTGTGAGGAGGCGAGGATGGGCTCAAAAGGTACAGCTGAAAATACACAGAGCCACAGCATGGCAAGGGCTTGGAAGGGACCTTTAGGGATCATCTAGTCCAACCCCCCTGCTAAAGCATCTTGTCATCCGAAAATAAGGCATTTACTCTCAGCACTTGCCAAGGCCCGGCAGGTATGAACTTGAACCACTAAATGCATCTGCAGAGCCATCTGAGGGTTGCTCTGGGTTTTGAGCAGCTCTCTCCAAGGCAGGTGACACCCCCCCTGCTGTGGTGGGCAGCCAAGACACAGGACAGCATGTCATTACCATAGGAGTGGACAATCCCTGGTCGTAGCCACCAGGTCCTGCAGCCTCACGTTCTTCCTTTGAGCCAGAAATCTGGGTTAAAGTCAGCACAAGCAGCCACACGTGGAGCTCTGGGAGCTCATCCAAGAAACCTGTTACCTATACGAGTAAACAAGCAAACACACTGCAGACAGGGCAAGGAGGGACAGGGGGCACAGCAGGAGCAGGAGGTGGTACAGCTGAGAAGGGGAGAAGCTGAGGATAAGCCCTTTTGGGCAGGAGGTGAAAACCTCCAGCACTGAGCCACATCTTCCCCTGGTTCCAGGAGGCCTGGAACCAAGCTCCAACCACCTCATTCTGGACGTGATGTGAGATAAATCTCCTGTTTTGACTGCGAGAGTGATCCAACACTGGGGCAGGCTGCCCAGAGAGGCTGTGCTGTATCTCCATCCTTGGAGATACCCTATAGCCACCCAGATGTGGTGCTGGGAGCTGGCACTGGGAGCTGACTGTGCTCGAGCAGGGCTTGGCCTTGCTCCAGGGAATAAACCCTGTTGACATAGCAATAGCACCTCTGTCTTTCCCAGCAGGGCTGGTGGGCTTTAGGCAGCCACCCAGCAGGAACAGGCAGCCCCTGTTTCTGCGTTGCCACGAGGCATCTCGGTGTCAGATGTGTCCCCTCGCCGCTACACATCAGGAGCATCTGCTGTGAGCCTGGAGGGAACGCTGACAGAGCTGCAGATCAACAGGTCCTCACGCTGCTCCTCTGCTTCAGAGGGACGAAGCCGTGGCGAGTGCCGGCGGCGCAGCGAAGGAGGCAACGGCAACTCTCGGCAACAAATCGCTGTTGTCACGCAGCAGCGGCTGCTCACCAAGCACGTTGTGTTTAACCAGCCCCAGGCTGAGAGCAGAGCCTGATTCTACTCCACGTAGATACCAGCCAGCAACAGCTTCCCAGCCTCTGCTTTTGTTTTCAAAGCCATTGATGAAACCATGTGCCGAGCCCAACCAGCCCAACTCGGTGACCTGCAGCATCTCCTGTGACAGCACCAGGAGCTCTCACTACAGTGCTGGGGGTTGGGGGGGGGAGGTAATTACCTGCCAGAGATCTAAAGAGACACAAAGGCTCATTTCAGCTACCTGATTATTGGCTTTCTGTTTGCTGCAGGGGTAATTAGGTAACAGGCTCATCCAATTGGAAGCGTGTGAGGTGTTCAGTCTAGCTGCAATATTCCACTACTGTGAGGACCTGACTCGCGTTCCCTGGATGCACGATCAGCCCAAGGTGGGTTTCTCCTCTGCCTTCATCTCTTATTCCATTTTAATGTGCTCCTTGTAGCTGCCCTGCTCAGAGAAGGGCCATGCCCATGCCTGTCCTCATCCCCACTAACAGGAGATGCCGATGGGATGCAGCAAGCTCTGGTTGCTGTGCAAGGGGAACATCCCAGCTCATTAAAAACACCCCTTCTTGTTGTTGTTACCCCTTTGTAACCATCAATATTTGTTTCCAGCATGGTCATTAAACACGGAGGAGGGGAGTTCTGTGCTGGAAGTTAACGAATGGGTTGCTTTTGAACTGCTGCCAAGGAGTTGTGCTATTGCCCTAAGCCCTCCTTGCCCTCTCCAGCTCCAAAGCTCCATGTTTGGATGGGAAATAACTCATTACTTTACTCGCAGGGAAGAACAACAGTAAAGAGGAGTAAAGGAAAGCAATGAGAACATGGTTCTGCTTGGTGAGGAGCTGAGGGGCAGGGGCAGGCCTGCTCCTTTGCTGCAGTGCTGGCTGCAGGAGCAATCAGTGGGGATGGGACTGTTCACTCTTGCAGTTACCAGTTACAATAAAAGCTGGAGCAGGCAGAGATGAACGTCTTTCCTGAAGCCTAAAGACCAGGCAGCTAGGGGATGAGGCTTGGACATGCCCAAAGGCCCATCCGTGTGGGAGAGGGAGTGTTCAGTGCCATGGATGCAGGCTGCTTCCCACCTTGGTCCCAGAACAGGGCTGGAGCACCATTAGATTGCTCAGTACAGGCACAGCCTGAGAGTCTCAGTGCTCTGATGGCTCAAGACCCCAGCAGGCATTGCCATCAGTCTCTCATGGGCTCAGCGTTGTGCCAACCTGGGAGTTAGAAGGATGAGGAAGGGACCTCCAGCCCCAGCTCTGCTTTTGCTTTACCTCTTTCTCCCTTCTTTCTATCTTTGGCTGTAGAACTGCTTAACTTCAAAGGCTTAGCCCACACAGCTCTGCTTGCCCAGCACCCCTGGGATCACACTGCCTGAGCCTATGAGTCATTAATGAAGAGTTTGGATCTGGCTAAAGGGGATTAAGGATGGGTTTGGTGAAGCAGTGCAGGACAGCCCAGCAGCTCTGGGGAAAACAGTGCAACGGGCTTTGAAACATGGCAAATATTAGTATGGAATGGAATGGAATAACTGGGCACAGCACAACCATGAAGGAGATGGTGAAGAATGAGTGTGAAAAGCCCAGGGAGGAGCTCTAGCTGGAGCAATTGTGAATAACTGAAGGGAAGGTGCCTGCAGAGCCAGTGTGTGTGTGCATCAGCCTCCCCTCTGCCACCTTCCCTGGTGTCACAGTCAGTTTGTGTGTGTGCACGATGCTCCAGAACCCGTGTGTGAGTGTGTGTGCAGAACTGCCAAGGGAAGGTGGCAGCCCCAGGGCCCAGCTTGGGGAGGAACAGGATGACTCTAAGTGGGATTGTAAGAATGAGGGTTTGCAGCAAGCTGGCCCCACATACCTCAGCAGCAGGTCAAGGTGGGAACAGAGACCTGCCAGACACTGCCATGGCCTCTACCAACAACCACCCCTCTCCTGGAACTGGGCTGCGTTTTTATTCCAAGAGGCTCTCCAGGCATGTTAAACAGCGTATATATTTATGCAGGGGAAGACAATTTTCACCTCTCACGCAGAACTCTTAATGAAGATTAATCAGGTGGTGGCTGCAAAGCCCTCATCAGCACCAGATACCTGCTGCTGGGGTCATTATAGCCACATGAGGGATATGCCAAAGCAGCCCAACTGCACACAGAGCCTCATGACAGGCTGTCAGAACATCCCCAGAACTCCTCCAGCCTGAGCTGGTGCAGGGTGAGCATCCCACCCCCAGCCCCAACGCTGGGGGCTGAGCCTTCTGAAACCACCACTGGGCAAGGAGGGAGAGGAGCCTTAGGGAGCTTCCCCCAGCAGCACTGCAGCGTGACAGGGGCTTTCCACAGGGGTTTTCCCCACCTCAGAAGCAATTCCAGGCTGTCACCACTGGCAGGAACACGTCACACACAGTCACGTCCTTTCCAAGGCAGGCTCAGGCGACTGCCAGGCTACTGAGAGACAAGGAGGGGGTGACAGGAGGCTGCTGCTCAGCTGCTGGGCTGTCTCCTTCCCAGCCACCCCACACTCACTGGTGCTGGAGACCTCTGGAGACGTCTCACTTCAAGACACAACAATGAACACAAGGGTTCCAAGCTCACTGCCACTGTTGCTAACGGGGTGCATTCCAGCACCTCAAGTGTGAGGGTTTGCACGGTCTCACCAGGCTGCTGGATGCGAGTTCCTGAAGCTGGAAAGCCAGCAGGAGCCTCCCCTGCCAGCACAGGGAAGCATTGCAAGCTGCAGCCCTCTGCAGGCACAGCCTCTCCTCTGGCATTTCACCATTCCTGGCCCCTCTGCAGCAGATCCCCGCTGGCAGAGAGCAGAGGAAACTATTCATGTGCTTTGTTACAGAGCAGGCAGCAGCTCTGCTGCAGGCTTTCCCTTCCCAAAGCTCACTGCTGTTTTACTGGGGGGTGTCTGGCCCTGAGGACAGCCATCTGCACCCAATTTGGAGGAGGCAGGAGGGTGAGGGGGATGTGTAAGATAGCAAAGGGCAGGAGGAAGGGCAGGGTACCCTGGTCACATGTGCCAGCCTTCCTGCACCACCCAGGCAGGTCTGGCCCTGTCCCCACTCAAGATGCTTCCCTCAAAGGCTGTCCTGACCATCCCACCTTTCCTCTCTGTCCTCAGGAGACGTATGCAACCCGCTCCCCACCCCAAAAGCAGGGCTTGCTGTGCTGATCTCCCTCCCTGCTTTGCTGGTCATGCTGGTGGATGCTGGTGATCAATGCTGCTGAGTTGACACCAGACTGGGAGGAACGGCTGATTCACCAGAGACTGCTGCCAGTCAGCAGGATCTCGACTGGCTGGAGAGTTGGACACAGAGGAACCTGCTGAGGTTCAACAAGGGCAAGGGCAGAGTCCTGCAGCTGGGGAGGAACAACCCCTGCCCCAGCACAGGCTGGGGGTGACCTGCTGGAGAGCAGCTCTGCACAGACAGACCAGGCAGTGCTGGGGGATAGTAAACTGACCATGAGCAGCACTGTGCCCTCGTAGGAAAGAAGCCCATGGCAGCCTGGAGGGCATCAAAACAAGATGGATATTATCCCTGCCCTCTCCTCTGCCCTGCTCAGGCCTCATCTGGAGTCCTGTGTCCAGTGCTGGGCTCCCCAGCTCAAGAGAGTCAGGGAACGGCTGGAGAGAGGCCAGTGCAGGGCCACCAAGATGAGCAGGGGACTGGAGCATATCTGTGAGGAGGAAAGGCTGCAGGAACTACGACCTGGAGAAAGGAAAGCCAAGAGCAGCCTCTCTCAACCCTTCTAAATACTGAAGAGGTGCCTAGAGGCTGGGGCCAGTCTTTGCTACAGTGCCCTGTGACAGGGCTAACAGGCACATATTGCAACACAAAAAGCTCAAAGACATGAAAAATCCATCCTTCCCAAAAAAAAAGCAAAGCCAAACCAAACCAGGCTGGATCCTTAAAGTGTCAGAGAGCAGCCTGGCAGAGACCTCAGTGCCTTACGAGGTTCAGAAGCCGAAAGGAGGCGAAGGGGATCCAAGCCTGGATCTCACAGTCCTGTGAGTTACTGCAGCTCAGCTGGAGGCCTCCAAAGGCACAGGAAAAACAGTGAGCAGCACAGTCGCTCCTCAGCATGTGCTGGGGGTACAGGAAAGCAGGGTTAAAAAGAATCAGAGGCCACAGCAAGCCAGCAAACATGAGCATCCCCCAAGCCCTTGTGCCCCCAGCCACAGCCCTGCAGAGCTGAGCGCCTCGGCACTCCAATGCCTCGTTGCCAGCACGGATCAGCTGAAGGCTTCACGGGCTCAGGCAAGTCACTTAAAGCTCCCTCAGCAACAGCCTCTTGTTTGGAAGTGCATCTTGCCTGGATGGAGCCCTTGGCTCTGGGGCCAAGGAGCCAGAGCAGCTGCCTGTGAGCACAGCCCTTTGCTGCCGGCGCACGCGGCCAACGCACGACGTGGCATTTCAGGCTGCCCAAAGGAGCCCTGGGCTTGCCAGCAGAGGTTATGGAACGGTTTAAGTGGATCCATCTGAGCCTGGATCCACAGACAGCACTTTCCTCTCCAGGGCAAGAGGTTGGGGGGTTCGAGACACACAGCTAGAAGTGAGCGATGGGCAAACAGCCGTTTATAAACCCGTCGCTCGGTGCCAAGCCTTGGGCTGGGGATGTGCTGCCTGTCCTCTGCTGGTGCTGACCAGCCCGAGAGAACTGTGGGCAGCAAGACAAGGGGCACAAAGCCCCACTGGAGCCACGACTGGGGGCTGAGCTGGGAGGATCAGGGGGTTTTCTGGAAAGGAAAAGGATGGAACATCCCCTCTCTGCTCCTGCCCAGAAGAAAGCAGGAGCCTCAGCCTCGCATGTAAAGGACAAGGTGCAGCACCTGCAGCACACCGTGGAGTAGCTGGGGGCCTGACTGGAGGANTGCATCTTGCCTGGATGGAGCCCTTGGCTCTGGGTCCAAGGAGCCAGAGCAGCTGCCCGTGAGCACGGCCCTTTGCTGCCGGCGCACGTGGCCAACGCACGACGTGGCATTTCAGGCTGCCCAAAGGAGCCCTGGGCTTGCCAGCAGAGGTTATGGAACGGTTTAAGTGGATCCATCTGAGCCTGGATCCACAGACAGCACTTTCCTCTCCAGGGCAAGAGGTTGGGGGGTTCGAGACACACAGCTAGAAGCGAGCGATGGGCAAACAGCCGAGGAAGGCATCTTGGCACCCTCTGCTCCTTGGAGCTTCCTAAATGGGGCTGGGAAAGTCACTGGGGTTATTTTGCTGGGAAACACAAACCAGAAAGATAAAACCAAGGGGCTGGAGGGTCTCCAGGCCCTGCTTAAAGCCTCCCCCATGGCCAAACAACAGCTTTCCCCCTGGTGCAGTCCTGGTGTGCAGCAGGGCTGTGCTTTCCTCACTCAGCCCATCCCTCCCGGAGCATCACACTCAGCAAGAGCTGCGAACCCTGGAGCAGCAGCACCAACCAAGTGCCACTTGCCCAGGGGCCTGGGAATCTCCTCTTCCTCGCTGCCTCAGGCAGCAGCCTGCAGCCTGCCTGTCTGTTTTGGGCAGGGCTGCGCTGCCTGGGGTGAGGTTTCCACCTCCAGCACTGTCAAAGCAGCAGCCTCACAGCAGGGTCCCAGGTGCTTCTGGGGCTGTGTCTTTAGGGCAACCACATTGCCTGCCCCAAAAGTGAAGGCACAGGCAGCTGGGGACTGGGGTGACACTGAGAGGAGAGCACTTTCCATGCCCCAGAGGCTGCCCAGCCACAGCCCCACAGCTCCCCACGCCAGCTCTGCCTTTCCTGAAAGCCCAGCGAGGTGCCTCAGCTGCTGAGCACTGCTCAGTGCTTGGGAGGAGCTGATGCATTTGGCTGGGCTCAAGCACCCATCCTCCCCTTGCAACAGCTCTGCCAGGATGAGTGAGACTGTCCTGGGGGGGAACGTTCCCACCAGTGACACACTTGGACTCACCACAAAGGCTGTGCCTCAGCCCTTAGGAAGCTGGAGGGCAGCCAGGCTGGGCTGAGCAGGGCAGCACGCAAGCTGTGACGGAGACAGGCCGTCAGCCCACCAGCTTTGCACCCCTGAGGGATCCCTGCTTGCTGCTTTCCTGGCACCTGCCCCCACTCTGAGCTGTTCCCAAGAACTGGAGCTGATGCACTCACTCTATTTCCCTGAAGGAAAGGGGCTGCTCCCTCAACGTGCTACTTGAAGCTGGGGAAAGCTCTTCCTGGGAAGCAGCACCGGCCCCTGTGAGCATCCCCCCACATCACACAGCCTCTGCAAACCCGCCTGGCAGGAGTAGAGTGACCCACAGCTCCCAGCCCATGACCAGCAGCAGCTCCCCCGACGTTCCCCCAGAGGTGACTGGGACACTTCAGCACTGCAGCACAGCCTCGTCTCACCCTTGGGTTTTTTTTCCCATCCCCTTTGCCAGCTCAAAGCCATTTTCAGAGAGAGATCCCAAAATAACTTCATTTTTCTAGCATGATCTTGTGTTGGGAAAAGGAAGAGCAAGAGCTGGTGAGAGCAGCCCAAAAAGGGAGCAGGTGCCTCCCGTGGCTGGCTGCCTGTGTCTGTGGGGAGCTGCTGCAGGCAGCATTAACCCAACCTCTCCTCAGGTTGGAGCCAGTGAGAAGGAAGGCAGTGGGCAAGATGCTCAAGGTGCTCACTGGCAGGTTTCAGGATGCTGCCTGCTGGAGTGTTATTATCCTGAGCATGGATTTGGGGGATCTTCTCACCCCTCTAAGGTGAGAACAGAGGAAGGGGTGCATTTGCCTCTGGCACCTCACTAGGGGCTCCAGATTCCCAGTGCAATGCACACC
Organism: Urocolius indicus; assembly: GCA_013401255.1. Lineage (NCBI taxonomy): Eukaryota > Metazoa > Chordata > Aves > Coliiformes > Coliidae > Urocolius > Urocolius indicus. Next base: position 283,186 of record WBNH01007242.1, on the reverse strand, counting down.
CTGCAGGCTGCTCTGTGCCAGGAGAAGTGGTGGGTGGGCAGAGAGGCAGAGGAAGAAGGATGAGGAGGTGCAGGGGGATGAAGCCCACAGCAGAGTGCGGAGGAGGAAGCTTCCCATGAGGGGTACAGCAAGAGGCACCTCTCATCCCCCACTGCCCAGCCCTTTGGGATCTGGGCTCTTACAGATCTCTGTGCCAGAAGCACACATCCCAGCTGCCACACTCACACACACACACTGGGCTTGAAACACATACAAAGTCCCTCAAATGTTCATCCCCTGCACGTCATGGGCCACCCCACACCCCCTGGCAGTGTCCCCTGCTCCCAGAGGGGTCACGGAGCTGCTCCCATTGACTCATTCCCCACCTGGATGGTGAGGCTCCTACCAAACAGCCTTGGGAAGGTCCAGACAGGGTGTCCCTTGCTCCCTCCCTGCTCCTAATTCCCCCTCCTTGGTGCAGAGCAGCTTTTATCCCAGAGCCAGAGGTGATGCAGCTCTGTGTGTCCTCTCATTAACCAAAACCAGACCTGCTCTGCTCAGGTTTGAGGCTGAAGGCTGGAGAAGATGGCAGCTCCCAGAGCAGGCAGGCAAACCACAGATGACCCCATCCAGCTCTGCTGATGTAAACCAAGAGCTCGTTGCCATGGCAACAGAGCAAGGACCACAACATGTATTTTTTCCAGCGTGATGTCAGCAGCTCCCGACTCATCCCCGAGCGCCCGTTCTCAGGGGGATGCAGGGCTGGGAGGGGGCTGGGAGGGGGTTGCTCTCTGCTCTGGCACACTCACACAGCCACAGACGTTGCTCATGTGCAGCCAGGTCAGCTGCAGGGCAGGAAGATGGTTGCACAGGCCCTGAGAGTCTTGGGTAAGTGAGGAAGGAAGGGATAACTGCACCCAGGGCAGGGACAGAAGGACAAGGCAGCACCCTCTGAGGATGCCTGGCACTGATTGCTCATGGATGAGGATCCCACAGAGCCCTGCAGAAGCAGTGAGGTAAGCAGAGAAGCAATGGTGCAAGGATGGCACAGCAGCAGCTGCAGGCACCACAGCACAGAGACTGCCACCAACAGCTTGCAGCCTACATTCTGAAGCAGCCGAGCTCCAACATTCCATCCTCTCGAGACTGGGGGTGGGGGGGATTATTTATTTGCACAGAGCAGCTGTATTCCCTACCAGCAAAGAAGGTGTTTGTCTCACACCAGCAGCAAGAGGCTGGTGCAGGCTTCAGGCCGTTGTGTAGCGCTGCCAATCCCTAAAACACAACGTGTGCTGGTGTCTCTCAGTGAGAGGCTGCAGCACCTGGGCACAGGCACAGATGGATCACACACAAACGAAACAGCCACTATTCCTCTTCCCTCTCCTTTCCTGGAGCCACGGCTGCTCCACCCAAGGCTGATCCTTCAGGGACACGGTGGATTCTCCACCTTTAAGGTATTTTAATCAAGACCAAATGCCTCTCTGGCTGGAGGTGAGGGTTCAAACGTGCTTTTATCCTCGCTCAGCACCAAAGCTGCTGGGGGAAGTTTACAGCCCAAGTCCCACAGGAGGTCAGTCCCCAACACCACAAGCTTCAGCACACATACAAACGAGAGATCTTACCCAAAATCCAGCCTCCAGCATGACCACGCAGCCAGAGTTTTTGTGGCTTTTGGATGTCAGCCAGGGGGTCAGGGGGAGGGGGGGGGGGGGCTGCAGGAATGAGCCAAGAGGGGAATTTGCTGAGGATAAATAGAGGAGTGCTGCCTCACATAAAGCCCTCTCTCCTTCTCAGAAGAGATGCAGATGGTATCAGGAAGGGGTCGTGGTTTCAGCAGGACAGATGGATGGTTGCCTAGAAGGGAAGCTGTGGTTTGGATGGGGCTCTGACAGCTGCTGGGGTAACGTGGGGTGTCAGCAGCAGCACTGTTACCCCATCCCCCCCCCCCCCCCCTCCACCTTTGCTACCCTGTGCCATCCATTCAGAGCAAAAAGAAAAGGCAGCCAGGATGAATAAAGCAAGCTTGAGAAACAGGGCAGGGAAGCGCTCCAAGGGGAGAGGAGGAGGAGGAGGAGGAGGAGGAGGAGGAGGAGGAGGAGGATGGCACCAGCACTGCACACAGCCACCAGCTGAGCCACAGGCTGCCACTGAGACACAAGCCCTGCCCAGACACCCAAGTAGATGCTGCTGGTGCTGCTGGATTTTCACTCCTGCCACTGACAGAAGCCATTAAAAGTCAATGCCCACTGCCCCACAGCCACAGCAGTTCAGAGGGGGCCAACTGCAGCAGCTGGGAGGGAAGCAAGGGCTTTCCCCAAGCCCTTAAGAGTACAGCAGGGGGGGATCTGCCTGCTCAAGCATCCGTCTTGGAGGCAGCCCTGATCTCATTTGGAGCCCTCAGAGGGTCACAGCTGAGAGCAAAAAGGGTGCTGGCAATCCCAGGAGGGCTGTGGGGCCAGGCAAAGCTTTCAGGAGCGTGTTCCCTGCATTTCCCTGCAGCCACACGGTTTCCCTTAAATCCTTCTGCACGTCCAGTCTCTCATTCCCCAATCCCTTCCTTCCTGCAAAAACAGAGGGGGGGGGGAGGGAGGGAATACTTCCCCAGTGAGGTCAGTGGAAAGGCTGCACTTGCCTCCAGCTGGGTTTGGATCAGGCCAGGGTGTGCAGGTGCCTGGGAGGCACCACAGCACTGATGGGATGTTTTCTGTCCCTCTCACAGTCCCGGAGGGCTCACAGGGGTTTGCAAACAACCCCCCCCCCCCCCTACCAAGAGTCCCACCCTCTGCAAGCCCACACTCAGCCCTTCTCTGCACCCTCCCTCCCTGAACCAGCTTGGGGCCACCCCTTGTTCCTCCCCACCTTTCTCCTCCCTGCTCCTTTCTGGATAACAATTGCAGGATCCAGATGCTTATCAGCAGGGCTCTTCCCAGGCACTTCCAGCAGGGATGGGATGCTCCTGGCCCTGGCCCACACCATCCTTCACCCACATGCTCAGAAAGCATCCACAGATAGAGGCAGGGAAAGGGAGAAGGCTTGGGGGAGCGCTGCAGGAGAGGGAACAGCTACGACATTTCTACGTCTCCAAGGATAACGAGATGATAAATGGGGGGGGGGGGGAACCTCGTTAACAAAGTGCCTAAATGGGGGGTGTTGGGAGGATGGGCTGAAACTTTCTCCTGTTGCCTGCACTGGCAAGACAAGGGGTATTGGGCACAGGCTGGCAAACAGCACGTACCCCTGGCACAGGAGGAGTGAGTCCTTTGGTGCTGAGGTGAGGGAGCCTTGGCCCAGGCTGCCCAGGGAGGGTGTGGAGGCTCCTTCTCAGGAGGTTTCCAACCCCCCCTGGATACGTGCCTGTGCCCCCTGAGCCAAGGGCAGCTGCTTGAGCAGGGGCTGGGGCTGCAGCAGCTCTGCAGGGCCCTTCCAGCCCCCAGCATTCCATCATCCTATGAATCAGGTGAGACTGGCCATTGTCTCACCAGCTGGCATGAAATCCCACAGCAGCCACAGCCAGGCACACACACCGAGCTCTGACCTGTTGATGAAATGCCAAACCATAGGAAGCCCTGGGAAGGAGCAGCATCCCTTCTGTGTGCTGCTGTCAGGGGGTTCCCCCTTCCCAAAGCAGAGATGGGGCACATCTGTCCCGTGCAGATCCCAGCCCTTCCCCAGAACCCTGGCGAGCGGTTCGCAAGGGTTAACAGCACTGCTGCAGATGGAGCCTTGGAAGCCCAAACAGTGCTCCTTGTGCTGCTTCGAGTTTTCCTCCTGGTGCCAGCAGCATCAAAGCCCCCTGGTCCCCATGAGCTCAGCCCCAGCCCCACAGAGGGGAGCGGCGGATGCCTGGAAGACACATGTTTATCACAGCACAGGGGAGGAGCTGCCTATGGGGACACACACAAACGCTGCTCCAGGAGAGATAAAGAGCCTTTGTTTTAAACTCCAGACTAAGCATTTTCTTGGCTGCTTTTGGCAGTTCAGTGCAGGGGTGGGGGGGTAACAAAAGTCCAAGACCCCCAGCTGGAGGCAGGTCCAGAGGCAAGGGGAGGTTTTCCTCCAGCCCCAGCACTCCTCCCTCCCCAGTGCACGGCAGCACCACACAATGGGCCACTCTGTTTACATCCTTTTTTTCCCTCCCCTCTAAAGTGGTCATATTTCAGCATGGGCACCTAAAGGCAGGCAGCCAGCACATGCCCTGGCAGCAGTGCCCAACTCCTGCTGGGTTGTGATAAGGAGGGAGGACCACAGACAGCGGATGAAGGGGACACGTCCTCCAGCCAGGGAACAGCCTGTGCAGGCTCAGAGCCACCTTTTCCAGCTCTTATCTTTAGAGCTCACACTACAAACAGTCACCACAGCCCCATCTTTTATTTATGGAGTTCTTATCCTGGAGGTTCATAGCTCTAAACAAGGGCTGCCTTCAGCCTCCTCAGGGCTCAGCCTCACCAGCTACCTGCACAGTCCCTGTGGGCTGCAGCCACGGCTGAGCTCAGCAGGGCTGGAAGCTGCAGCCCAGCATAAGCAGCACATCTCAAAAAAACCCTTCAAGAAGCGATTGCAATACATATGGTCAGAGGAATGGCAAAAAGAGGCTTGTAAGAGCCTTCCTCCCTGCCCCAGTGGGGTGCAGCCCAGGGCTGCTGGTCCTGAGCAGGGCGATGAGTGCAGCAAAGTGCTGATGCTTTCCTGTATTGCAGGGTCCCTCCCTGCAGGAAGCCATGCATTGTCCTGCTGAGCACTCAGCTTCCCTGCCCCAGCCAGGCAGGCTGCCAGCCTCCCCCCACCCTGCCCTCCACCACCCAGCAAAGACGCTTCACCTTGTCCACACGAGAGAGGGGGAAAGAAAAAGACAGCATGACCTTTGCTTTCCAAAGCAGCACTGCTGATAAAACCACCCTGAGGGGTGGCTTAAAGCAGAGCCTGGCAGCTCCAATAAGTTAAGTCAGGCTTAATGACAGGGACCTGAACCCTGAGCCTCAGTTTGGGGTGCACAGCTGAGTCGTTTCCCTGCACCCTGCCGCAAGCAAGGCCCTTCCACTCATCCCACCCTCAGGTGCTGGGACAGCAAGGCCCACAGCTGATGGCTAACTGCTTTACCAGGCTAACTAATGCTGCAGATGGGCTCACTGCCACCTGCAAAGTGCTGCTGGAAGGAGATGGCCCGTGTGACACAAACCCATCCCGGCAGCACATCTCACCTCCCATCGCCTCCCATGGGCTGAGGAGCTGCAAGGGGAAGGGAAGGGGCTCCCCAAGCCACAAGGTCATTGCTCATTAGCTTCGTGTGGAAATGCACTCCTAGAGCAAGTTAATTCTGGAGCCCATCCAAAGGGAGCAGGACTTTCTGTCCCCGTGGCTCTGACCTCTGGATGGGATCCATTCTGTGTCGCCAGCTGCTAGAGGAAGCTGTGCTGACATTGTGCTGTGCCACCTCCTGCATCTGGAGATCTTCCTCCTGCCAGAACCACGAGCCTGTCCCTTCTGAGCCCCATCCCCACCTGGACACCTTGGGAGCAGCTTTAAGCACATCCCCTTGCTATCTCTCCATCACACCACTCCACACCAGCCCAAAGCACAAAGCTGAGCAAAGGGCATCTTTTACCAGCACCTTCCCAGTCACACTTGAGATCCCAGTGCTTCAGATCTCTAAAGTAGTGCTTCAGATGGGGTGGGATTTGCTCCTTTCCCAGAGTCAAAGCAAGACAGTCGAAGCCTTGTGATTTGAGGGGTTCTTTTCCCTTCCATTCTCCCCCCTCACACCAGCTCCTCGGCTGTGGCTTTGCCCTGCAGCAGCAGCTTGGCACGAGGTGCTCCAGCTCTAGGCATGTCCCCTTTTTTTCTGAGCCTGGCATCAGTTTAGCAGCCGAGGGTGATGAGGAGACAACCCAGCTCTGAAGCCATTCCTATTTTAAACACAAGGAAGCACCTCAGGGTCCCCTCAGGAGCAGCACAAGAATGGGAATGAGACGTGGCAGTGTGACCTTGGTGCAGCCGGCAGCTCCGCGCAGGGCTCGGCAGCTCCTGCCTGCCTCTCAAACACCGAGCAAGCCCCGTTTCCTGGGGTCACTATGAGATGCAAAGGCTGAAAGGGTTAAAAAGAAAGGGAAAGCAATCTCGTCCTGCCTCAAGCACATGGCACATGAAAGGCACGTTGGAACTGGCCTGCACTGCACCAGGTCGCAGCAGCTGCGCTCAGGAACGCGACTCCAAGCTCTTGTTTCCCATGCATAAAAAAAAAAAGGGAGGGGGTTTTTGGTTGGTTCCACCCTTCCCACGTCATCACTGCTGAGGTACACGAGAGCTTGTAACAGCACAAGGCTTTTTGCTTCCCTCCTGTTTTGCATGTTGGGGTTTGTAACCCGTCTGCTCTACCACAAGCTATGAAAACGGCTGTGAAAACACAGCTCCCAGGAGGCTGCACAGCATCAGCACCCTGCCCTCAGCAACAACAACAACAGCTTGGGAGTCAAAGGCAGACCTTTCCCCTCCTCCCACTCCATCCAGAATGGAAGCTCTCCAGGACTGCTGTAGTTACACCAGCTCCCAAAACAACAGAGGACATGCACTTGATGCTGCCAAAGGGCCGGTGAGCATCCCTGCGGTCCCTTCCCTTTAACCATCCCAAGGCTGAGAGACTCGGTGGCCCCATGAAGTTCAGCCAGGAGGGGGCACATCTGCCTTGGCTGCACAGCACAGATCCTGACATGCTCTAGATGTGCAGCAACACCTCCTAAGGGGCCCAGCCACATGTGGCTTTGGTTAAAACCACTGAAGTGACAAGTTTCCAGCCTGGCTGTTATTCCCAGCGAGGCAGCAGCGTGTGGAGATGTTCCCCTGGCTCTGGAAGGAGTCAGTCACCCTTGCCCATGGAGCTGCCTGAGACACAGCCCAGCTCCTGCTCAAAGCCATGACTTAGGAACGTGCTGACAGCATTTTGGAATCTCTTTCTGGCCTTTTTTTTCAGCTCCATTTCGTTTGCTTTTGGGGGTTTAAGTGCAAGGGCAGGGTCGGTTGCTGAGCATTTCTTCCCCCAGCCAAAGGCACTAGAAACTTGCAGGGGTTTAAAATGAAAGCTGCAGCATCATCCAGTTGCGGGGACTGAGACCTGAAGGAAATAGTCACACCTTTATTCGCTCATTTTAAGCCTGGGTGGGAACAGACACAGCTCCCACCCCACAGAGTCTCTGCAGCTTGTTGCTTCCCCACGGTTAAGCACAAGATCTGCCACCCGAGGGAATGCAGCCGGAGCTCAAGGACTCACTTAGGGGTGAGTGAAGGGGTCAGAGCAGGACCCAGCCCCACCATACCCCAGGGCAGGACCCCTTCTCCCCCTGGGACCTGCAGCATCACGTGTCCTGGGTAAGGAAACAGAGCCAGCAGCAGCTTCTGCAGCCTCCAAGGCCTGGATGGATCCCAGGGGATGTGAGAGAGAAACAGAGGGAGGAATGAAGGGAACAGTTATTCCAGTGCATTTGCTGACCTGGGGATCCAAACCTTTGAGGTTTAAACCCAAAGCCCTCCTGGCATCCAGGCTCTCGGGAACAAAGCACCAGCCACTCCTTGCTACGTTCAGCTGAACCCTCTGCCTTAGGAAACAAAACCATCACAAAGAGGGGAGCAGCTCACAGGGACAGGGCTTATCTTTGGCTCCCCCTTGACTTGCTGTTTATACATGGCTGTGCATGATGAAGCGTGTATTGAATAATGTCAGGCTAAAGATAACTCACTTGTTTATCCTGGATTCAGCTGGCTTTGATGACACCAGGAATAAAGCCCCAGCAATTGCTCACCAGCTGGCTCCTGACACAAGCCCCAAACCTCTGCTTGAGCTCCCTGCAAAGAGCCAGAGCACGGGCACAAGTGAAGCTCGAGCAAAGCCCCAGCCACACACGGCCCCAGAAAAGCTCCCAAAAGCAATGCCCTTCCCCAGAATCTAACCCTGCATTTTGGCAGAGAAATCCAAGAGAACAAAAAGGAGGGGGGAAAGGAAGGAATGGGAATAAGAAGCTCACACTCATCCCACAGAAGAGATGCCCAGAGTCAGCATCCACGGGGAAGCTGAAAGCGAGGTGTGCCAATGGCTCCTTCAGCTCCTCACACTGCTCAGTCTGTCCCTCCTCCTCCTCCTCTTTCAAGGATGGGGATTTGCTGGGTATAACTAAAGAAGCTGCCTTAAAGAGAAGAGCCTGGCTCTGGAAGGCAGGAGCTGGGAAGCTGTCAGCAAGAGGCGTCCAGGCAGCGCTCGCCTCAGCTCCTCCTGCACGGGCTCCCCAGGGGAATGGCCTCGATGCCTTCAGGGGCTGGGAGACACTCATCTGCCCAACTTCGTGCTGAAAAGAAGAAGTGTTTGAAGTTCAGGCTCCTTCTTTTGATGCACCCTGTGCCAGGGCCTCTCCTGGGCAGCAGCTCCACACTCCCCAGTAACCCCTTTTCCTAGAGGATCTCACACCGTGATCCCTGAGAGCATCCCAAAACAGCAGCACACCCAGCACACATCTTACAAGCATCTCCCTGGAGATAAAGGATGCCCAGGAGACCCCTTTGCTGAGGAATCATTACCAGAACACCATCACTGCTTTTGAAAGCAGGAATCCACGATCCTCCTTCCGTGGCAAGTAGCATTTCACACCCTTGGCACACCACATCCCTCCATCAATCCCCAGGCATTTGGGCTACGTGAAATGGGGTTGTTTTGTTTTTTTAACCCACTCTCTAGGCAGCAGAGGAAAGAGGAAGAAACAAACACAGGCTGTGCCACCTAACCCAGCCCCTGTGGATGCTCCTGGGAGTCAGGGAGGGTCCAGGGAAGACGCTCATTCCCCTCGGAGGATTTTCACCCTCCCTTTCCTTCCAGCTATTGCTGCCCAGGCAGGTCACCACCCATCCCTCCCCAGCCCCTGAGCTTGTTTATAACCCTGCCTTTTCCTTCACATTTCCCTCGGGCAGCTTTCAGTTGCCTCCCAAAGCATCTGCTCCACCTGAACGAGCGCGAGCGGGGAGAGGAAAAAGCAGTTGAACGCATCAGGGCTGGGACAGCATCAGAGAACAACAAGAAACCAGGCGGCTGGGTGTGTCAGATGGAGGAGGAGGAGGAGGAGGGATGGTACCACCAGCAGCCACCCCACTGAGTCACGCAGGGGCGTGGGAATGAAGGGCTCAGTGGGGGCTGCTTGGTGCCACTGCGGTTCCACACCATCCCAGTTTGGGGTTGCCAGGTGGCAAAACTCAGCCAGGGGATTCGGGGGGAAAGCCACAAGCACAGAAGCTGTAGCAAGGAGGGAGAGGGCAGGCAGGGAGCCCTGTGTTAACCAGCCTGCAAAGGCAGGAGTTCAACATCTCGTGTTCAAAAGCCCCCCCTCTCCCGTGGCTTTGCCCTACAGAGGAGGCACCAGGCTTTGAGACACCTTCAGTTACACGAGTGTCCCAAATGCCAACAGGAGCCTCTAAACCCTCCACCCTAGACCCCCCACCACCCTCTCTGGGGCCTGACCATCCCCACTGGCAGAGTCACACGTGGCAGAGGCTGGATCTGCAAGTGCTTCCTTTGGGACTCCCCCTCTGGCACCAAAGTAAGAGGACACAGACTGTGGGTGACCACCTCAGCCCCCTCCCCTGCTCCTGAAGGGCAAAGAGGGCATTGTGCTGGCTGTGTGCAGCAGCCCCTCGCTCTGCCTGTCCCTGGGAGGGGGAGGACAGCCATCCACTGCAACACCACTTTGGTCACCTCAAGGCTCATTTGCAGCCCTCACAAACAGGGACCAATGTATTCCTATTCCTCTTCCCAGAACTCTGTCCCTCTTCTGCTTCCAAGAGCAAAACTAAAAGCTGAAGCTGATGGCACGTCCAAGGCTTCTCTGCATCACCTCCCACCCGAGCTCAGCCCCAGCTCCAAGATGCTTCCCAGGGCTTGATGCTCCCATGCAACAAGGACAAGGTTTTGGTCACAGGCAACGAAACCTTCCAAACCAGAGGGAAAACAAGTGCTCACAGATCACCTGAGAGAGCAGGGGTGCAACACCCCCTGCATTCAATACAGCATTTAGACAGGCAGTGACTCGCTCAGCCACCCACATCCCCTTCAGCTGCTCTCCTGGGGCATCCCCCAGTGCAGGAGGGGTAACAAATCTGCACTGGAGAAAGCCCTTGGCAATGAAACGTGTCATTTGAACCCAGGAGTAAGGAGAGCTGATTAGGACACAGCTGGCTTCCCTTGGGTTTCAGGCAGGGCTGTGGGAGAAGGTGATCCCTGACTGCATCACTGCTGGGGCTCCCAGTCAGTGCATGTTGCTCATCTTTAGAGCACTTTGGAGGCTGCAACGAGTTCAGGTACCTGTGCTGCAGTCACTGGCAGCAGCAGGAGGTGCAGAGCAGCTCTGGGTGTACAGTAGGCTCCTTATTAGACCTCCTTAGGCTTAGCAGCTTGGGTCCAGCCCAGCTCGCCTCTCCTCCCCCACACTTGTACAACATTTTCCCTTGTGCAACCTTTTCCTCAATGTATTGGACAGAAGAAAACAAGTTGCATGTGTTTACCGAGGCAAACCTCAAGCTCTGAGCCCGCAGTCTCAAGTTCTGCTGAAGTTTCACAACTTCAAGGGCAAAAAAAAAAACAACCCCACAACATCACTGAAGCCATTTCTCCTCACACCCAGCTCCAAGGCACTTGGAGGCCAAAGCAAATGTGGGAGCCCCAGGGCTCTCTCCAAGCAAAGCAAACTCTTTGCCTCTTGCTTTGAAATGCAGCAGAACGCTGTTTGGTTATCAAACACCACACGCTCGTGCTGCTGTGTGCTGCAAGGGAGCAGAGGGGCTGTGGATCTTCAATCCACACCAGAGGAGATGGACAGGACAAAGCAGAGGTGGTGGGGGGGAAATGTTGGTCAAAACTGGGGGTAACAAAGGCAAAGCCATGGAGGGAGGTGGTTCTGCATTAGCCAGGAGCCAGAGCCACATCCCTCCCCTGGGCACACCACTTCAGCTTGAGGTGCTTCGTGGGTTCACACTGTGGGGAGGTTTCATTCTTTACCATTTCAGAAGCAGAACTATCAGCCCCTAGTGCTGCACAGGAGTCGTGCTGGGCTTTGAGGAGCAGGCACACTCCCTCAGTTCCCAGGAGCCAGGGCAGTACTGCACAGCCCCTTGCTACGAGTGTTTAAGAACCTTTACTCATTTGCACCTGGGGAGAAAAAGTGCAGCCACCCACCAGAAGAAGCTAAAAACTGATCCCATCCCCACTGCCAGCAGCTGCTACTGACAGGGGGATCTGGCAGAGCTGAAACCCCCTTTTTGCAGCAGCAGCAGCACTTGCTCTTGCTGCTGTCCCCTCCCAAAAAAACCCCAACTGCTTCAGCTTGCAGAGCAGCAGCAGGCAAATTCCCACCCACTCCCACTGGTCCCAGCTCTAAAGCCCAGACCCAGCTTCACTGGGATTGTTTGCCTGGAGAAATCCCAGTGTTTGTTTTTGTGGCCAGAGGGTGTGTGTGAGCTAGCCAGGTGTCCTGGTGGAACTCCAACAGCAATATCCCTCAGCCTCCCTCTGAAATGAAAAAAAGAGAGGGTTGTTGCATGGCTTTAAGCCTGTCCTCCTCTTCATCTTCCCCCCAGCTGCACTTCAGGGGGTTGGGTTATGCTGTTTATTGTACATTATTGCTCACTCTGCCATCAGATCCATGAGGGGAGAGACCCCTGCACACCCCAGAGCCAAGGGACAGCATCTCATTTCATGCTCTTGTTTTCTTCAGCATGGGGAGAGAGGTTTATTTACAACAACACATTACATCCACCCCTGTGGAAACTCTGCCCCAGACCACCCAGTACAAACTGGTTCAGCAGCTCCAGCGCTTGCAAAGCACCACACTGAGCTCCCAGACACCAAGGGAACTACAATGCATATAGCTAAACAGCTCTCTGACAACAGGTTACAGCAACAAAGGAGAGGCAAAACACCCCTTGGTGGGATATTTCCTTGCAAGGAGCCTGGTACTCCCACTGCTTCTGCTCCCAAGAGGCAAGTGCAGTCCTTCCACTTGCAGGAGAAGAAAGAGCTTGGGTGAAAGAGTTCCCCATATACAACCTAAAACAGCTTTAAACCCCTGAATGCTCAGAATTAGTCTCCTAACATTCAACATGACTTTGCCTCCCTGGCTGCTCAGCCAGCAGCCCCTCACCACCTCTGGCATATGGACAGAGGTGACCAGCCCAGGGCTCAGCCTGCTCTCCATGGGATGCCACAGGCAGCCCAGTTCTGGCAGGAGGGCAGCCAGCAGCCCCTGAGGGACAGCAGCCAGAGCCCACTGTTTACTCAGCTCCTTCCTGAGGCTGTAGCACAAGTTGCTTTTGGAGACTGGGAGCTCTTAACATGCTTTTTTTTTCCCCTTTGGAAGCTATTGTTCCAGCAGTTGCACGACGTGATTCATTAGTCAGCCAGAGATTATCGGTGCCCACAGTAGAAAGGAGAGGAAGAGAGAGAGAGAGAGAGAGAGAGATGATGTTTGAAATACCTGGTTTAAGCACAGAGGGGTGAGGTGTGCTGGCCATCTGCAGAGGGCACAGCAGAGCCAAAGCCCAGGCAGGTGAGCACCCAGCAGCACACAGGCTGATGCACTCTCAGTCCTGGCCAGGAGCACAGGGTCAGGCAGCCCCTGCCAATGGCACAGCACCAGAACTGCTCAGCAAGCCCAAGGGGCCCAGCACCGGTGTCACAGCTCAGCCTCTCTCTGCACACCATGTGTCCTGTGTCCCAGCACCCAGAGGCAGTTACACACGTCCTCATCTGACCTCCAGCATATGATACCCATTATGCTTCGAGCTGCTAATAACACGCTGCCTCAGCTCCCTCCTGCCTGCCAGAGGCCTCACATAACACCTGCAAGTGTCTCACCCAAGCAAGCCAGCACAGAGAGGGACAGCCAAGAGCAGGAACCCCCAGCAGAGAAGTACGTGGACAACCTCAGCCAGTGTCCCCCCCCAGCCACAGAGCTGCTGTCTCAGCACTCACTGCTGTTGCTGTTTTGCCTGATGTCCCTCTAACACAGCTGCTGCAGATCCTTTTAGCTGCCACCATCTCCTGGTTTTCCCCTTGCCCACTGCCAGCTCAGCACCTCATGCTTGTGCCTGCCCAGGGATTGGCAACAAGGCTGGGAAGGGTTTAGAAAACAAGTGTGATGAGGAGCAGCTGAGGGAGGACAGGAGCAGTCTCTGACACTCCCTGACAGAAGGCTGCAGGGAGCTGGGGGTCGGGCTCTCCTCCCCAGTAATAAACAACAGGACAAGAGGAAACTGACTCAAAGTTGCTCCAGGAGAGGCAGAACTGTTTCCCTGAGAGGGGTGTCAGCCCCTGTGCCAGGCTGCCCAGGGAGCTGGGGCAGTGCCCAGCCCTGGAGGGATCCCAAAGCCGTGGGGCTGAGGTGCTGAGGGCCAGGGGGTAGTGCTGGGCTGGGCAAGGAGAAGGGAGGGGGTGTCCTCCAGCAGCTTCAAGGGCTTTTCAAGCCCAAATGATTCTGTGCTCTGAGCAGACCTGACAGTCCCCCTGCACTCTGCCACCGGAGGATGCTCAAAAGGTTTCAGGTGCTTGAGGAGTTGGGGTGCAGAGGAGCAAGAGCAGGGTACAGCCAGGCAAGGAGAAGTCCCACACAAGATGAGGGTAGGAGCAACTCAGGTTTTATCTGCCAGAGATAGGAAACTGCTTGCTTTGATAACGTGGCTGTTCTGAACATTGAGTACCTACACAGATAACCTGCTTTTGGCTGTTGGTGCTAAAAAGCAGGAGGCATGCAAAGCCCATCCAGGGGTGAGCCCTTGCTGATCAACCCCATGAGAGCTGCAAACCACCCAGCCAGGCAGGGAACCGAGCACCACATGGGGAATGACCCCCCCTGCGTGGGCACAGCCAGCACAACACAACAACAGCAACCAACAGCACTAAAAGAAGGTTGCAAAGAGAATCCCAAAGCAGTTCCTGCTAAGGAATGTGAGGTATTTTCGTTTGCTTCTCTTGTAAAGCTGGCTCTGTTGCCTTCATTCTCAGGGAATCTTTTCCTTTCTCTGTGTGCAGAACTCCTGAGAGGATCTGTGGAGTGGGATATTCCTCAGTGGGACTCTGGAGATCCTACTATAGCCCAAAGGGAATTGTTGATAAACACAGGCAGAACAGGTTTATAGAGCTGTAAATGAAACGTGCATGTGTGTGTGAGACACCTAAAAACGAGTGATAACTGAGGAGCTGTGACTAAAGGGTGACACTAAGGAATGAACTGTGGCGCCGAGGTGCATCTCAACCATGCTGCAGGGCAGGCTCAGCCCGCTCCTGGGTCACACACAACCAGGCTTGGCCCTTGCAGAATAGGAGGCTGAAACATCAGCCTGGTGTGAAGGGATCCCCACCATGTCCCAGCCCCAGACCTTCAGCGCTTGTGGCCTTTCTCCGTCCCGTCATACACCCTCCATGGTATGGAAGTGGTTTTTCTCCCCCTCCCATCCCCTCCTATGCAATGCTGTTTGCTTTTCTGCTTCCTTCCAGACATGTTTAAATGAGTCTCTGGGTCTCCAGCAGCTTGGCTGAAGTGTGCTCAGCCAGCACCCGGGGGCTGTGCTGACCCCAGCGCAGCAGGAGCAGGGCAGGAGGAACCTCCCCGGGTCCTGGCTGCATCCACAAAACATGGCACAAATAGTTTCTTTGGGTCACTTGAACGAGCAAGATGACAACACACCAATCTGAGACCCTGAACTAAAGGCAGTGTTTGGCTTTAGCTGCCTGCAAGGCGTGTAAGAGATGATAGAAACTCCAGCAAGCCTCTCCCTGACAACTTTGCATTTTATTCCCATGACAGCCCTGCTAAGTCCTGCTCCTTAGCCAGGGACTCCAGCACTGGCCACTAAGCATCAATCCTCCAAAACTGTTTGGCTGGAAAACCTTCCAGTCAGCTCTGCTAGCGTTAAGGTTTCCTTGCTTTAAAAGTAGCTGCTACAGATCTCAACATCCCGTCAGGTGCTGCTGTAAATCACCAAAACCGAAGAACCTTTCCTCCAGCGCTGCTGTTAGCAGGAGTCAGCCCCTTCCCACATCGCCCAAATCCCTCCCCTCCAAGTTTCAGCTGCAGTAAGGGTTACCCCACTCCCAGAGCCTGCTTGTGCCCCTGAGGACATCCCCAGAGGAAACCCCAGTTCCTCCTATTCTTCTCAGACTGCTGCTGGCCCAGGTGTCCCCTCCCCAGCCCCATTGTCCCCCAGCCCAGCCCTGGGAGGAGGAGGAGGGGGGGGGGGTGGTGGTTTGCACAAACAGCTCTTGCTGATGGCAACCAGACAGCACGTTTCCTTCTTTGCCCTTGGAGAAACGTTCATTTTTAAGCACCTCCTTCAGCAGGCTGGTTTGTGGATGTTTCTCACTTGGGTGCTGTGATTTCTTTGCAGTGCAGGATGCCACTGGGGCAGGGTTTCTGCTGCCCAGAAGGTCACAGAACCCCAGAATCGAAGAGAGGTAAACAGATAATTGGGGTTTGATTCTCTCTCCTTAATTGTTTGAGTTCAGTGTGTTGGGTTTTCATTAATTATCTGGGGTTTCTTATCTCTGGAATGACCTCTTAGATACTCACCAAGAAATGATAGTTAAGCATTTCTGATTTTGTCCATAACTCCATCTATTAAGACATAGATCTTCAAGCTCTATTCCAGCCCAAAACTACTCTATGATTCTATACTCAGCCATGGAGGGGGGTGAGAAACAAAACCCCACGTAATTTAGGAAGCAAGGCACTGTCCCTCAAGTGGGAACATCAACCCAACCGAGAAGCACAGGCAAAAAAACGTGGTGTGTTTGCCTTCAAATCACCAGCAACTGCTCTCTTGCCAAAACTGTGGGTAAAAATATGAGCACAAGCTTTGCAGATGAAGATCTCCCTGTGAAATAAAAAAAACAACTAAAGTGGCAGAGTGTGTGTGTGTGGGGTGGGGGGGGGAGGTTTCCTGCCCATGAATTGCAACCAGCCCACAAACAGCTCCAGCAGGAACATTCAAACTGTGCTGGAGGGGGAGAGGAGGGAGGAGGAGACGGGGAGGGGAAGGAAGCCACTGGGGGAAAAAAAAAGTCAGGAGTGATATTCTTGCAAATCAAAGGAGAGGATCTGACAGCACAGTCTTGATAAAGAAGGTTCTCCCTGGGACAGGAGCACACACTTGTACCTGCTCTGGCCTCACACCCATCCCAGTGAGGAACAGCAGCAGCAAGTCAGTCAGTCAGACCCTCACACCCATCCCACTGAGGAACAGCAGCAGCAAGTCAGTCAGTCAGACCCTCACACCCATCCCAGTGAGGAACAGCAGCAGCAAGTCAGTCAGTCAGACACCTCCT
>WBNH01007242.1:247525-266649 GCA_013401255.1 Urocolius indicus | reverse complement strand
AACAGCAGCAGCAAGTCAGTCAGTCAGACCCTCACATCCATCCCGGTGAGGAACAGTAGCAGCAAGTCAGTCAGTCAGACCCTCACACCCATCCCAGTGAGGAACAGCAGCAGCAAGTCAGTCAGACCCTCACAGCCATCCCAGTGAGGAACAGCAGCAGCAAGTCAGTCAGCCAGACCCTCACATCCATCCCAGTGAGGAACAGCAGCAGCAAGTCAGCAATTACTCAGCTGGAATGAGCAAGAAATGATTTTCTAAGTGTTGGTTGGTCTTTTCCATAACTGCACCTTGGAAATGTCCAGAGGGATTTATGGTTAGAAATGGCCATGGAAGCTGTTTGGACCAAAAAAACCCACAATGCTCCTTTGGATGGCTGAAACAAGTTATCAGTGGAGCTCTCAGCTTGTGTGCCCCTGTCAGCTGGGAAGAGAAAACACCAGCAGTGTTTGTGTAACTGCAAAGACTCGCCGTGGTCCAGCTGAAAGGAAATGCTTTTGTGTTGAGCACTTTTATTTTGCACAAGTTGAAAGAAAATTCCCCCCCCACCCTTGCTTTTTAAGTAGGAAATTCTCAACAAAACCAATCTGAGATGCCATTAAAGGTTATTCCCCCCCACACACACACCCTGTTTTGGGAGCATTACCTGTGGAGCCTTGTGTTTGTTCTCAGCTGAGCCAGGAGTGACACCTCCACATCACCCAGATGATGCATCTCCCTTGGCTCTCACTGAAGCCAGTAGTTTGCCAATGTGTAAGGTGCAGGAAAGGCTGGGGAAGGGGCTCCTCCTCCTCCCTCCTTTGCATCAAAAGCCTTTTACAGATGTGCCAAGATCCAAACCCCAGCCTCAGCCTCTGGTTCTGAGCCAGGGCTGTCCCTGGAAGGCTCTACAGAAACAGGTCTGGGAGGGAGCAGCAGCAATCTGTAGTCTTCAGTACTGGGGCTTTTTGGAACCTTTCACATTTAGGGTATAAAAGAGGGACGTGAACCTGACGGTCTCTTGTTTTGGTTCCTGGGTAGAATTGCTGTCTCTCACCACTGTTACTGAGCCAACTCAGCACACCAGAACAGCAGATAAACCAACAAATAGGAAGATTACTGGAAAGAACCTTGAGATGATGGTTATGACGGATGCCTGCTGAGCAGGAAAACATAAGACAACCTCACAGGTCAAGGGGTTAAGGTCTGAATGAGCTGCTTTGAGAGGGAAGCTCCAGGAGAATGCAGAAGGGTGGGTGAACCAGCAGAGAGGGAAGTGGGATTAGATGCTTTTTGCTCGTTTGCTGTCCCTCCCCACTTCACCACCATGTGCTGTGATGACTGTGCAAATAACCCTCAACCCTCCAATGTAAAACAGGGCTCATCAAACCCTCACCTCATCCACGAGCAGGTGAAAGGCACAGGGGGGACCGTGCCTGGGGGCCCCGCTCTGCAGGCAGGGATCTGCTCCACAAAGCACAGCTTCACAAGCAAATAAACCACGCTGGAGGTGCCCAGGGGTGCTGGGGTGGTGCAGAGGGCTGGTTTGCACACGTGCAGAGCTGGGTTCCACGCGTGGCTGTGGCAACCCAGATGCTGAGCACATCCCGGGGCAGAAGTCAGTGCATGGCTTGGCCCCTCCTGGCCTGAGAAGAGAAGCCCCAGCACCAGCAGAGGTGAGAACTTAAAACACTGAAACATCCTGACGTTTCAATCAGGCTGCTAAAGTGCTTTTGGATCTTAAACCCCTTGCTGCAGAGGAGTAGCTTCAAGGCCTTTTTAGGGGTTATTTGCAAGGCTGATGTTTGTTTAAGCATGACAGCGTGCCATGGCAATGCCTCTGCCCTTCCTGCACCAGCCTTCTGAAGAGCCAGGGCCAAGTGCAGCTGATGCTCTGCACCACGATGGGACAGGGCCAAGTGCCCCAGCGAGCTGTGAACAGGGAGCACGGCAGCATCAGCCTTCACCCGCATCCAGGGGCCGCTCCAAACGGCACCGGGCTCCGGCCCAGCTTGGCTCTGTCCTGGTAGCCTGGACCTTCCCACGACCCAGTTCCTATTTCAGGCCCTTTTCTGGCTATTTAAAGCACACGAAGAAGGAGGAGGGGGGGGGGGAAAAAAATACACTTGGAGAAGCAGCGTGCTCAGGAGCCCCGGAGCCAAACGTTGCCTGGCTGCCCCAGGCCGGCAGCGAGCGCTCCCACGGCTCCTCGGGCTGTTCTTTTTTTATCTCCTCGGAGCAAGACATGCTCGAAAACTATCAGGCCCTATTAGGGGTGAGGAGCAGATCATCTGCTCGGGGAGTGAGCAGATAAAGCCCTCGGAAAAAAAAAAAACCAACAAGCGAAGGAAAGAAAACCAAGAAGCGAAGAGGGAACTCGGGGCAAGTTTGCGCTGCAGAAAAGCCCGGCCAGAGGCAGAGCAACAAGGAGAAGCTGTAGGATGAGAGCTGCGCCGGGGAGGGGGAAGGGATGGGAAGGGGTAGCCAGCGAAGCAACCGCCGGAGCTTGCCACCAGCGAGCGGCTGTACAGGAAGCCGGAGCCTCCGGTGATAAATAGGAGAGCCGGGAGCACAGGATGCGCGTCGGGAGAGCTCGGTGGGGCCAGGGGATGCGAGCCGGCGGCTGACGACTCCCTGCATCCTCCCGTCCAGCCAGAGGGATGGCCGTCACTCGCCCGTCGCTGCTGCTGCTGCTGCTGCTTCTGCTGCTCTCCTTCGTGCCGGACTCCTTTGGGGAAGATGCCGAAGTGATCTGCGCCGGCACGGCCTGCTACACCTTGCACCGTGCCGAGCTGGGTTGGAACGGCGCACAGGAGCGCTGCCGGAACAACGGCGGCAATTTGTCCCCGGTGCGTGACCCCGGCGAGGCCGAGCTGCTGCTGGAGCTGCTGCGGGCAGGTGGCGGGACGAGCTCGGCTTGGATCGGGCTGACGCTGGCGCGGGGCCGCTGCGTGCAGCCGCAGGAACCGCTGCGGGGTTTCTCCTGGACGGCCGCCGGTGATACCGGCGATTACTCGGCGTGGCTGTCCGAGCCCGCCGTCACCTGCCTCAGCGCCCGCTGCGTCAGCCTGCGCCTCGACGGGGCGTCCGGTGCTGCCGGCTGGACCGACCGACCCTGCCGCACCCCGCTGCCCGCTTTCCTCTGCAAGTTCAGCTTCCAGGGCATGTGCGGACCCCCGCCGCTGGCCGGGCCAGGACGGGTCACCTTCACCACACCGTTTGGGGTGCGCAGCCCCCGGCTGGCTGCAGCCCCCTTCGGCACGCTGGCAGAAGCGGAATGCGAGGGGGATGCCAGCCAAGCCTTCGCCGTGTGCAAGGGACCGCTGGAGGGGGGCGGCTTCGCCTGGCATCCCCCCGGGCCCCTCTGCCCCGCCGCCTGCGCCCACCGCAACGGGGGCTGCCAGCAGCGCTGTCTGGAGGAGCCGGGCGAGCCTCCGCGCTGCGCCTGCCACCCCGGCTACGTCCTGGCTCCCGACATGGCCTCCTGCCTGCCCGAGGATGCCTGCCACCCCAACCCCTGCCAGGGCACCTGCAGCGCCCAGCCCGGGGGCTTCGAGTGCGGCTGCCAGCCTGGCTACGTGCTGGCACCTGACGGCCGCCGCTGCCTGGACGTGGACGAGTGCCTGTCGGGGCCGTGCCAACATGAGTGCCACAACACAGCCGGCAGCTTCGTGTGCCTCTGCCGGCCCGGCTACCGGCCAGCGGGGCCCGGGGGCCGCCTTTGCCACGACGAGGATGAGTGTGCCCAACCCGGCGTCTGCCCCCAGCTCTGCCTCAACGTCCCCGGCTCCTTCCAGTGCGCGTGCCGGCCCGGCTACCAGCGCCAGCCCGGCGGTGATGCCTGCCTGGACGTGGACGAGTGCCTGCGGAACCCCTGCCCCGGCTCCTGCCACAACCTGCCCGGCACCTTCGAGTGCCTGTGCCCAGCCGGCTTCCTCCTGGAGGAGGATGGACGCGGCTGCCGTGTTGCACCAACCGCTGCCGAGGAGCCCGCGGGGGCCTCCGGCAGCAGCCCGTGGACCACGGGCATCCCGCGGACCACCGGCAGCCCACAGAGCATGGGCATCCTCCACACCACGGGCACCCCTCAGACCACGGGCATCCCCCAGGCTCCGGGCATCATCCCCGGTGGGGTGACGCCGTCGGTCCCCACGGCAGTAGCGTCGGCTCCCGGCCCCGAAAGCAGCACCGACGGCCCCAGGTTGCTCCTCTACTACATCCTGGGCAGCCTGGTTGCCATCCTGCTGCTGCTGGCCTTCGCCCTGGCCCTGCTGGCCTGCAGGAGGAGGGCGGCCAAGAAGGAGAAGAGGGAGGCCAAAAGCGCGGCGGACAACTACTGCTGGGTGCCCGAGCAGGCTGAGAGCCGCGGGGCGGGCGGCGAGAGGAGGTAACGGCACGGGGCAGCCAGGACAGGGGCAGGGGGAGGCCAGAGCTGCCGGCCACAGACGTGAGACACAAACGAGGGAAGGGGGTGGGGTGGGAGAGGGGGGGGTGACGCTGTCTGTTCAACATGGTTTCGCGTGTCTGAAGCCTGTCCTGGGGTCCCTTGCGAAGCGGGAGCCCCCAAAGGCAGGGAGGGAAGGCAGCCCAAAGCAGGCATGTGCCTGGCAGAGGTGCTGCTCTTCCCCTGGGAAGGGTTGCCAGCGGCACCGCTGCCACGTGGAGAGGGAATGGGGTTGTATTTGCGTGCCAGGGCTGCTCCTCAGCCCAGCAGAACCTCACCCTTCCCTCAAAAAAACAGCAAATGGCAAGTGTTTGTTTGTTTCCCTGAAGGAAAAGAGTCTGTTTCGTTTCTTGCTTGCTCTTCCCTACCTGTACTTGCAGTGCCAACATGCACCCCTGTCCCCACAGCCCTCCCTCCAGTCCTTTGCTGTCCCAGAAGTGATGCCAACCCCTCCCTGACCTGTCTCCCCTGCCAGACCCCTCGCTTTTGCCTTCTTCTCGTTGAAAGGGGTTTGAAAGTCTTCCAGGGCAAGAGCTGGTGCATGCAGCCCCAAAGCAGGGCTGCTGTTTAGCCACCTCTCCCACCCCAGGGAACTGAATAAACCCTTCTCAAAGGCCAGCAGCAGAGAGCTTGCCCAGGGGAGCAGGAGCCCTGAGGGTCATAGGGCTGTCACCCCACAGCTCCCCAGCCCTGCGTGACTGCACTGTAGTTTGGAGCTGGGACACAGAGATGTTCCCAGGGACTGAGTCCCGAGAGGGCGAGACCCTCATCGAGCCCCTTGAGTGCAGGAGGCACTGGGAAAGCTGCAGGAGCAGGCAAGGAGCAGAGAGCACGTGGTGAAAAAGCATGGAAAGCTCTGTTTAGAACCAGTGCCCATCCTTTGCCAGTGCATTCAGCTTAAACCACTTGGAAAACACAGAAAACAACGTTCTCCTTCAGATGCAGCTGGGTGAGAGACCAGGCTTCTCCTGTCAGGTCATACTTTTTTTGGGCAGAACCCCTTTCCCAGCTGCTGGGGGTCCAGGCTGAGGGCGTTTTCCATTCCTCTCCTTTGTAAAGGACACACTCAATATTGGGTATTTGCTAATTACTCTGTATGAAACTTCTAAAGTCACTTCAATGCAAAAGCTTTCTCAGGGCAAAGCTGCTCCCCAGTCCTTGCCCAGGTACCTCACTTCAGCGAGCTGCTGGTGCTCAGCCACTCCCGGCAGCGAAGCCTCTTTTAGCTGCTTCAGCACGGAACGAAGGGGCACTCCTGCATCCCACCAAGCAGGGCCACAGCTCGGTTATCTACCTATGCAAGGCACAAAAGGTGCTAAGAGAAGACACAGGCCTGTGATTCCATTAGGGTCTGTGAGCTTCCTGAAGTTTCTGCTGGCTTTATTGTATACTCGAGGCTTAATTGCGACAGGAATGGGAACACAAGCACAAAGGAGTTCGCTGTAGGCAGCGACCTGCATCCTGTTTCTTCCGTGCGTGGAGGAAAACCTTTTCCTGCTGTTTTGGTGGGGGGTTGCTTGGGTTTGAGGTTTGGGTGGGTTTTTTTTTTTTTGTGTGTCTTAATTTCTCCATTGTAAAAGGAAAATAAATAAATAAGTCGGTCCCCAAACAAACCAAGACAGGAAAGTGCAGCTGACAGCAGTGTTTTGAGCATCCCGGCCACGTTTCCTTTCTCTCTGCAGAGCGAAGCGAGTGCAGCCTTCTCGGGAGCCCCACACAATAGTTGCTACCTTGTGTGTGTTGCTCACCAGCCAGCAGAGCCTGCTGAATGCATGAATAAATGAAGCAAATGATCCTGAAAAGGGTGGGACAGCCTCCACACAGACGGTGCTGCCTGTGCTTGTGGGGCTCAGGGGCTGTGTGGGGCTGTGGATGTGTTTGTGTGTGTGTGGGGGGAATATGCCTCTCATCACAGGGACCAACAAGCTGAAAAGCACTTTCCAGGCATCAGCAGTCTCAGGGGGGTTTCTGCCTTGTTTTTTCGCTCAAGGCATCAATGAATTGTTTTGCATAACCCTTATTCCACTCTGAGGAAAGGAAAAGAAGTGTTAAGTGTGGGCTCAGAGCTGGTAGGTGTTGCTGATTCCAGAGACTCCTCACTCACGCCTGTAACCCTGACCTTTGTGTGTTCTGCTCTGTACTGTATAACCACTGGAGTGTGGTTGTGGGTCCAGCCCAGGGAAGACACTCATTTGTGCCTAAGCTTAGCCTGGGTTCTCCCTGGTGAACCATTGCCTGATGTAGCATCCTTCACCCCGGTACAATTACACCTGCACTATCCTGCCTCTCTTTTTCCTCCTGCCACAACCCACGGGGAACCTTCTGATCCGTGTCCTCCTTAGGGAATTAGCTAAGGCTTGGGGGGATCCTGTGGGCTACAAGCAAATAGGAAGGAGCCCAGATGGTTTGTCCTGCTGTCCCCTGTGGGCACCATGTGTGCAATGCTGGGCGCAGATCAGCTGGTTTGCACTGAAGGAAATGGTGTGTTTGAACTAAAGCCACACCTCATCCGTGATGGAAACAGACTCAGGGGTTGCTTTGTGGGCTGCACAGCCAGGGCACAGCACCACAGCCTTGCAGACGCCTCCCAGTTAAAAGAGTATGGTTACCCCACACCGTCAGATAACGTCAAAGCGTGCTGTATGTGTTGCTTTTCTGATGGAACACCAATAAAGTGGTTTTTAATAAATGCAAGATGGGTTGAAAGCCTCCTGCTTTGGTCCACGGAGCCCCTGCGTTTCCTACAGTCCTGGCTCCTGCTGACAAATCCTCTCTCGGTGCACATCCCACACGCAGCAGAGTCGGGGGGCAGGGAGGGGGGTCTCAGCCTTTCCTAGGCACTGCTGTCCTGAGGGAGGGCCAGTCACTCCCCAGCTGCCAAGGCTGTGGGCTGGGGGCACTGGGAGGAGCTCAGTCAGATCCTAAGCCCATGGGCAAGGTCCAAAGCCCATGTACAAGATCCTCAGCCCATGGGTAAGTTCCTAACCCCATAAGCAAGCTCCTGAGAGCATCTGTGAGGTCGTAAACCCACACAGCAAGGTCCTAAACCCATGAGCAAAGTCTTAAGCCAATGTGCAAGGTCCCAAGCCCACAAGCAAGGTCTGAACCTCATGTTCAAGGTCCTGAGTCCATGGTCAAAGTCTGAAACCCGTGTGCAAGGTCTCCAGCCCACGTGCAAGGTCCTAAGGAAGAATATGTACAAGATGCCAAGCCCACATACAAGGTCTCAAGCCCACATGTAAGGTCCTAAGCCCGTGGGAAAAATTCCTAAGCCCACAGGCAATGTCCTAAGCCCAGAAGCAATGCTGCTGCTTTCAGCATAGCTCTCTCTGAGGGCAGAGAGATGTGCTTTTCTGGCTCTGACCATCCAGCCTGGCAAAGAAGCCACTTGATGTACCCAAACTGCAGGGTTGCTGGTGGCCAGAGCTGCCTCCCTGCCACGTACCACCAAAGAAAAGCCATCCTTCACTGGGAAAAGGTCCCAAAGGTGGGGGGAAGAAAAGCTCAGCGACACAAAACCCCGCTGGTATCAGCCCTGTCTGCAATGGCACTCGTGTGGGGGTTCTGTCAGCCCCTGACATTTGCTGTTAAGGAGTGTTTAAAACCAAGAAAAGCCTAGAGAAAGTTAAAAGGTGCTGTATCTGGTGATGGATGTTGGGTGCCTCCACACATCAGACTACCAAGAGCATTCCCAGAGCTGTTCTGCCTGCCCTGGGAAGTGCCCATGGAGGGTAAAGCATAAGCCAGGCAAAATTTCCAGGAGCTCAGCCAGGGCAGCTGCCCAAGGTGAGACAATGGTTATATTCCAGCAGGAACATTGCTCCCAGCCTGCTGCTGCCTCTAATGCTCTTTGTTTTGCCCTGCCTGAGGCTGTGGCCATCAGATGGAGCTCCCCTTGCAAGAGCCTCACGGCTAACCCGAAAAAAGCAGAGGGAAGGAGAGCACTGCGGTAACTCAGCCACCCCCTGGGATATGTTTTTCCCCACCTCTATTTTCTGTGAAAGGTGCTGCAAGGAAACAGCCTCCAAGCAGAGGAGTTTCCAGAAAAGCCACTGACTAGTGTTAAAATACAAGCTACAAAATGCCACCCTCCTTCCTTCCAATCCCCCCCCCCCCGACGAGTCAGCCACTGCAACAACAAATGCTCTCAATGTCTGCTCATTTCCTCTCTTTATTGTTTTTATCTTTGAAATATTTCTTGGCATTTGGCTCCCCCCCCCCCCCCTTTCAAGCCTTTTTGAGGCTGCATGGAGAGGCTCAGGGACCGCAGCAGCGCTGGCGACAGCGGCAGAGGGAGGGAGAAAGCTGTGGCAGAGGGAAAAAGACAGGCTGTGGCACAGGGGGGAGAAAGGCTGTGGTAGAGGGACTGTCCCTCAGCTGCTCCTGAAGGAAAATCCAGCCTCAGGTGCCTCAAGCTGCTGGGCAAGTGTGTGGGGGAGGCTGCCAGGCTCAACAGAAAGCTCACGGGGAAGGATAAAAGTCTATAATGCCCTTCAAGAAGCAAAACTGGCAACTTTTTCCCTGCTGGGGAACCCCTGCTAGGGTCTTGCCAAGGTTTGCCCAGCTTCCCATCCCCTGTAAATCCAGCTACACGTGAGCCATCGCTTAGAGAAAGCACCAATGGACTCAGCTACACTGGCTTGGGGTAGGACAGGCTAAAGGCAGCTCGCCAGGTGAAGGCAATGGCAGGAGGACAAGTCACACAGCTTTGGATATAGTTATCTGCCTGACACTTCCTGGCCTTGAGATCTTTATTTTCTCCTTGCATCTGATCCAGGGAAATTTGCCTTTTCCTGCAAGGGATTCCTGCCCTGCACTGGTGGGAACGTGGCTCATACGCAGCCAGCAGACACCTCAGACCCCAAGCACATCCCCCAGACTGGGGAGAAGGGACCTCTCTGCAGTTTGAGTCACTCCCAAGGCGGGTGATGCTGTGCTGCTTTATGGTCTGACTGGCTTTTTGCTCCTTTAACCCTGACAGAACCGTTTCTTTTGTTGTTATAGTGTAGATAAAGAATAGCTTAGCAAACACATAAAGTTTCCATACACTTCAGTCTTCTAAAGTGTTCATATACTGTCCAGTCCAGATACTGGATTACATCAATCATAGTGTCTTGTGGTATATCATAGAGTATATTGTGGTATATTTACCTCTTGTGTTTAATCTATTGATTGCATTGAGCACGTTAAACATCTTCTGTTCCATTCCATTCTCTCGAAGTCTATCAAATGGCATCTAATTGCCAGCGTTCTGACAATTGGGAGGCAAAAGAACAAAGGAGCTTTGCTTCCAAAACGCCACCAACGCTCCAAGAAAACCCATCACACACATCCCCACGAGCACAGGTCACCAAAAACTATCCCAAAGCCCTCAGCATTCCTCTGGTGACAGTGACAGGGCAGATGAGTCAGGCTCCAGCTGAGGCAAAAGGTCTCCCTCCCGTTATCTATGGCGGTGCCTTTTGTTTTTTTGGGGGGGGGTGGCTGGGGTGGGAGGGGTGGAGGAGGGTGATTAGTCAGCTTTTGGAGAGGAAGAGCAGCCTGGCAAGCAGGAAGGGCATTGCTGTGGCTGTGAGTCAGCCCCTCAGGGCCAGGGGCAGCCAACGCCTGTCCTGCTTTGAGGGCAGGGAAGAGATCATCATCATCCGAAGCAAAAAAAAGAGAAAGAGTTGTTAAAACGTGATTGATGTCGTTGCTGCTGACCTGATTCTCTCTCCCTCCCTCGGCGAGGGCAGCCCTGCAAGCTGCTGTCAGCGGGGCAAGGCCAGCAGTGCCATGACCTGAGAAACCATTGTTTGGGGACAACTCTCTTTTTTTTTTTTTTCAAAATATTTCTCATCCTGCAGCCTTGAAAAGGAAATTTTTCGGCTGGGTTTTTTTTTCCCTCCCCTCCCCCCCCAGAAATCTCTTGTTGTGGGGTTTTGTTTTTTTCCCCTTCTCCACTCATTACAATTCTGTCTTCTCTCCTTGTCTGCCCTGAACTGTCCCCTCACTCGGTTCACGGGATGGTTGGGGTTGGAAGGGACTCGAAAGAATTTTGCTGATTTGCTTCTGAAACCACAAAAAGCAAAGAAAAATCAAAAGCAACAAAGGAAATGAGAGCTGGAGGAACAACAGGTCTTACTGAGCAAAGGAAAGCTGCTGGCTAAGCAAGCCCTCCAGGACACCTCTGGGAACTGCCCTGTTTATGCACGGGTTTTGTGGCTCTTCTTGGGTGAATGATTTGATCCAGGCAGTGATTGGCACTGGCTGGGAAATGACAGGTTTGAACGCCCTGTGGGCCAAGATCTGA
Organism: Urocolius indicus; assembly: GCA_013401255.1. Lineage (NCBI taxonomy): Eukaryota > Metazoa > Chordata > Aves > Coliiformes > Coliidae > Urocolius > Urocolius indicus. Next base: position 255,937 of record WBNH01007242.1, on the reverse strand, counting down.
GCTCCCCGTCGCTCCTCCCGCGGCCTGAGCAGAAGGTGGCATGTTCCCCTTGCCAGAGAGACGTGGATGAAGGTGCAAAAGAGGCTGAAGACAGGGCAGGGGGAGAGGATTTGGATGGGGAGCACAAGCTCCTCTGCTTCTGCTTCCATCAAGGTAGCTTTGCAGCTGCCAGACAGCACAGCTCATTTGGTGATGCAGTTATACCCATCATCGTTACTACCTTTAGCATCACCATTATTGCCATTATTACTCTTTTTCCCCACGGCATCATTTGAGCTACGTGAGCTCTGGGGCTGGGAGAGGACAAGACAAAGCAAAGAGTTTTAACGAAGTATCCTGCTTGCAATAAGAGAAGCAGGGAAAGGGGGATTTGGTGCTCCACTGGGCCATCCCGAGGGCTCATTGCAGAGTCTTTTGGCAAAAACACCACGCTCAAAATTGGAAAGAAACCTTCTCCTCCTCCATCCACCCCCCCCCCCAAAGCTCAAACACCCTTTTCCTTTGAGTGGTGGTCCTCTGGAGGTTTGCTTTTCAGTTTTACTTTGCTCTTGGCTATGTTCTGACAGCAAGAGGTGGATCCTGAGGCAATAAAAACAGGGAAAGGGCACAGCTGGGCTGATTTGCAAAGCCCAGGGGATAGAAAGCCCAATTCGTTCCTAGTGTCCCATCTTGCTGCAGATCCTTTGGGACTTGCTCTGCTGGGCTACCAGCTGTCAGGCAGACTTGAGATGGTTGTTCAGTGCTATTACCACCTTGAGCACAGGGAAGGGCTCCCCCAGGTCCCCCACTGCTGTAAGTAAAGAGCATTAAATCCCCAGGGACACGTCAGGATGTCTTTTGTGTTTCTGTAAAGCCTGGCTGTGCCCCCGGAGGGGTTGGCAGCCGGCTCCTGCCTCCACTCCAGCACACCTTTCCGCGTGAGGGTGAGCAGTGGCTGCTGTCATCGCTACAGGTCTGAGTCCACAGTGGCAGAGACGCTGCGTCTTCCCAGCAGTGTGGGTGCCCCCTGCAGCCCCCCCAGCCACATGCCACCCTACTGCCAGTGGCACACATCACCCTGAGCCGTGCCACCGTCTCTCAGGGACTCTGCCTCAACCCTGGAGAAGAGCAAAGTGATGGGAGGGGTAGGCAGGCACGGACACCCCTCCGTAGCCCCTGATCCTACTTGCTGTGAAGCTTTCTGCTGTTGCTGTCTGGTCTGAGCCTCCCTCGGAAGGGATTGACGTGAGATAGGGCCACAGAAGCTCAGAGAGGCAGCACAAGCGGTCAGGCTGGAAGGGATGTGGCACCCCGAGCAGGGACAACTTGTGGGGCAGCCGTCGGTGCCGCTGCCATCACCTTCTCCCATCACCTCGGGGGCTGCGCGGGCTTTGGGATGGCGCTGACTGCAGTAAAGCTGGTGCTGTTGCCAGGCCGGGCAGCTTTACAGCCGGAGTGAGGTGCGCAGCGGGGTCCGAATGGGCTCCTTTCCCTCCCCAGGTTCCCTCCAGCAACTCACCGTCCCTCCACCGCCTTTTCCCAGCTCTTAAGCTCCTCCTTAAGCTCTTCTCAGCCCTGAAACCCACGTCCCCAGCACTTCGGCGCCGGGACAACCATCACAGCTCCCCTTGCCCTCCCCTCCCCGTCCCGCTCCTCCCATCCCGCAGCGGCGCGGAGCATCCTCGCTCCCGACGGGACCGGCCCCGGCGCGGCGGGCGGGGAGGAGCCGGCAGGGCAGGGGGGGGTGGTGGAAAACGGGTGGGCGGCGAAGGGTACGGCTGTTCCCCGAGGGGCACGGCAGGGATTTAGCCACCCCCCCGCCGCAATCACTCCTCGCAGCGGCGGCGGCAGCGACGGCCCGTCCCCGGAGGCGCTTCCTTCCTGCGACGGGGCGGTGGGGAGGGCCGGAGCGCTTATAAATGGGGCGGGGGAACGGCGGCATGCCAGAGATTTGTCGAGCCGGCCGGCCCCTTCGCCACCCGCCATGCAGCGGCTCCCGCTGCTGCTGCCGCTGCTGCTGCTGCTGCTGCTGGCCGGGCTGGGGTTGGGGTTGGGGCTGGGGTTGGGGCTGGGGGTGCAGCCGGAGCCGGTCGCCCCTTCGGGAGCGCAGTGCTTGGAGCACGATTGCTTCGGCATCTTCTGGGCGACGAGACCCTTCGCGGAGGCGAGCGCGGCTTGCGAGAAGGGCGGCGGGCACCTGATGACCGTCCGTTCCACCGTGGCGGAGGACGCGATCGCCCTCCTGCTGCAGAACCGCAGCGGGAGGTTGTGGCTGGGGTTGCGCCTTCCCCAGCCGTGCACCGAGCCCGAGCAAAACCTCCGAGGTTTCCAGTGGGTGACGGGCGATCGCAGCACCGACTACGTCAACTGGGCGCCGTCGGGGCGGCGGTGCGGGGAGCGCTGCGTGACCGTGTCGCGGGAGCTGAGCTGGGAAGAACGGCGTTGCGATGCTCCGGCCGACGGATTCCTCTGCGAGTACAACTACGAAGGCAGCTGCTCCCGGCTGCCTCCCTCCGAGGGACTGTCCGTCACCTACATCACCCCGTTCGGAGCCCGCGGCGGGGACTTTCAGGTTGTGCCTCCCGGCAGCAGAGCCGTGGTGCCGGCGTTGGGGCTGGAGCTGCGCTGCGACGATGAGGAAGAAAGCGAAGGGTCGCGCTGGAGCCGAGGTACTCCGGGAGCCTGGCCCTGCCTCCTGGCCAACGGAGGTTGCGAAGGGAGCTGCGGTGAGGAAGGCGGGCGGCCGCGCTGCTCCTGCCCCGACGGCAAGGTGCTGAGCCCCGACGGGCGCGCGTGCGGCTCGCCCTGCGCCGGCGCTCCCTGCCAGCACCACTGCGTCGTCGCCGACGGCTCTTTCGTCTGCATGTGCGACTCCGGTTACCGCCTGGGAGCCGACGGCAGCAGCTGCGAGGATGACGATGACTGCGCCGTGGTGCCCAGGCTGTGCGAGCAGGAATGTGTCAACACCGAGGGCGGTTTCGAGTGCCGCTGCCACCGCGGCTACGAGATGGTGGAAGGGCACTGCCAGCCCGTGAGCCGCTGTTCCGAGACGAGTAGCTGCGAGCAGCTATGCGAGGACGTGCCCGGAGGGTACCGCTGCGTCTGCATGCCCGGCTACACCGTACACCCGCTGGATCCCAGCCGCTGCCAGCTGCACTGCAACAGCAGCCAGTGCCCGGCGCAGTGTAACCCCTACAGCCAGTCCTGCGAGTGCCCCGAAGGTTTCCTGCTGGACGAGGTGTCGGGCAGCCAGCCGCTCTGCCACGACATCGACGAGTGCAGCATGGACCACTGCGATCACGACTGCACCAACTATCCCGGCGGGTACAAGTGTCACTGTCACGACGGCTACTTACCCCTGGACAAGAACCGCTGCGTCAAAATCACCACTCCCTCTCCGGAGGAGGACGAGAAGGAAGAGTACTCAGGAGATTCCGGGCCTGGGACACAAACTCCCATCCCCAGCCGGATCCCACCGACGGCAGAGCAGCTCCATCCCGGCGCGGTGGTGGGCATCGCCGTGGGTGCCCTGTCTGCGGCGCTGGCCGTGCTGGCCTTGGGCTACCACCTGGCGAAGAAGCGCTGCAGGCCCCCCACCACTATGGATTACAAGTGCAGCAGCCCCCATGAGAAGGAGATGGGGCTTCAGCCGGTCACCTCGGGGTGTGCTGCCTCCAGCCAGAAACTGTAGGGAGAGCGGGGGGCACAGAGCAGGAAGGACGAGGAAGGGGAGGTGGATGGAACTGGGTAACGTTTACTCCCTCCCCCCACCCCCTTCCAGCCTCTGCAGTTCTTGAATGATAAAGAGAATTTGGGGAAAGCTGTGATCACCCCCCAGTTCCAGCAATACTCACTGGTTTCCAGCCGGCGCTCCGGGAGGCCCCGAGGGACAACACCACGTGTGTGTTACAGAAGGGACTGACTGTTTAAATCCTCCTTGGCTGTGGGCTGAGAGCCCTCCTGCCACGGCTGGCCCGGGTGCTGCAGTCCACGGAAGCTCTTCTGGCCCCAAATCGCCCTTCCCTCGGCCAAGAAGCGCTCTGCCAGGCGGGAGACGCCGTTGTTCTTGGGGTGGGATACTGCTGCCTTTAGCTGAGAGCAAAGATCTTCTGCTTCTTCTTCTCGCTCCTCTGCCTCAATCTCAGCTTCTGCTCCCCCCTCGCTTTGTCTTCTGCCACAGTCACGCCGGCAGCCGAGCACCTTTTACCTTCAAGCAGCAGCGTGCAGCTGCTGAAGCGTCACCATGTGAGGGCTAAAATGCCTGATTTCTATTCCCTCTTACCTTTGGGGGGCTTCTTTTTGTGGGGTGCAGAGGTGAAAAGGGGACGCTGAGAAGGGCAGGCTCATTTTCCCCCGTGGGTAGCAGAGGTTGTTTGCAGCAGCAGCCAGCCTCACGTTCCCCACACAAGTTCTTCCATGGGTTTTTTTTGCCATTGTTGGGTTAAATGGGTTTGGGGATTGGTTTTTATCCCCCCCAGACTCAGGTAATCAGCCTCTCCTGTTCCTTTAGTCTTGTCCAGGGCTGAGTCTAATCCATGTTGAAGCTCACGGCAAAACTTCCCCGGTGCCCAGGATCTGGTGCTTGCTTCCCAAACCACGGACTGAGAAGAGGGGAGGAGAAGCTGGGAAACTATGCTCTGTGTTTTTCCAGCTCTGTTGTTTGGTGTGGGGACAGGGAGCAGCTCTGCAAAGCCAGCACACTGCTGGGCAGAGCTGGGGAGATGTCCTGCTGGGGCTGAGGGGGGATGTTCTGCTGGGGCTGTGGGTGATGGGATGTCCTGCTGGGGCTGGGGGGCAGCTGCTGACAGCTTTATGGCTGTGAATTATCAACCCACAGCAGTCAGCCCTCGGCTGTCCCACGGGAAGCTTTGCAAGCCCAGGGTCAGGACTCAAGAGGGCTGCCGAGGGGCTGCAGAGCTCGGAGGGGTTACATCCCCCCACAGCCCCCTCTTACCTGCTCTCACACGGCGTTTCCCACCTCCATAGGACAGAGCTATGTTGCAGCCTCCGGGAGATGAAGCGTTGCGTGCCCTGGAGCTTTCCTGATGGAAATGGTTCAACCCCCCCACCCCCCCCCGTTTTATACACCCAGCACATTTGTAAATACTTATTTATTTATTGGAAGTATACCCTCGGCGATGCACAGTCACGTGGTGGTTCTGTGTGTAGACCAATAAAGCTTTTACAGTCTGGTTTATAGAAAGCTGCTCATGAAATCTTCTTTCTCCCCTTTTCCCTAAAATGAGTGGGGTTTTGGGTTGGTTTTTTTCCCCCCCCACTGTGCTCCAGCCCATCTCGCAGCCAGAGAGCCCCAGCTGGAGCTAAAATAACCCCGGAGAGAGAGAGAGAGAGAGAGCTGTGGGCTCTTAGCGGAGCATCAGCCTCAAAACATCGCCCTGACGGTTATTTCACCACTGTGATTAAAATAGAAGGAATGAGCCATAAATAATGGAGAACAAGAATAACATGAAAAGGACAAAGTTAAAACTAACTAAGCTGGGAATGGCTAATTAACGTTCCCCATGTCGTGTCCCCCCCCTCCACCCCGACGTGGCCGAGCCGCCCTGGCCCCGGCGCCGCTCCTCAGCTCGAGTTCCCACGGGTGCTCGAGTATCCAGAGGTGATGGTTACCTGTGGCCAAGAGAGCGGGAGCTGCTTCTCCTGCCTGTCGCTGGTGGAGGGGGGAACACAGTTTTGGTCCCACACACGTGCTAAAGCCCCTTTGCCCAGCAATTTGGGGAGGGGGGGGGGGCAGTTAATTGGTGGGACTTGGTGTTTTTCCCTTTCCCCGGTAGCCAAAGGGAGGTTTGGGACTCCCAGGCACCTGCCAAAGCTGTGTTTGTGCCGTCTTGAGCTCTGATCTTGGTTGCTCTCAAACCCTCTTTGATATTTTTTGACGCGAGAGGAACCCAAAGGGGTCGAATTGCTCTCGGCATGCCCCAGGGCTGCTGTGCAAGTCCTCCTCAGTGCTATAGGCATAGGGAGCACGTGGCCTTTAGGACTTTTCCCCATCTTTCAGAGCACATTTTGGGTCAGAACAGGGAAAGTGTGCGTTTCCTGATGCCAGAGGGGCACGTGCCCCGTGGCCACTCACTTGTTCTCCACCGCCCCTGGAAACTGCTCACCACCCCCGAGCTCCACTGAGGCTCCTCGGCGCCGAAGGGAACAGCAATAATTAGCAGGTCCATGTCATTAACCGTGTCACGGGCCAGTCTTATGGCTTTTTATTCTGTGGAGCTGCAGAGCAGGGGTGAAGGCTCCGAGCTCATCCCTTCTGCGCCCACGGTGCCCTGCGCCCTTGCCCGGTGGAGATGCCCAGCCTAGAAGGTTGTGGTCTTTGCGAGGAGCGGTCCGGGCTTGCAGCAGGGCTCGGGGTGCACGGGTTCCTGCTGGCAGGGCAGGGGTGGGCACATGCAGCCCTTGCCCTTGTCATCCCCACGCGGAACGGCGCAGTAGTCGAGGGGCTCTTCTTCCTCCTCCTCCTCATCGTCGCCCCGGGTGGCCCCGTGGCCGGCGTGGCAGCAGCAGAGGCTGGCGTCGAGGCAGCGGCGCAGCACGCCGTGGAAGGAGTGTCGGAAGTTTTCGGAGAGGAAGCCGTAGAGGATGGGGTTGGCGCAGCTGTTGGAGTAGCTGAGGATGAGGGAGGCGTTGTTGACCGTGGCGTCCAGGCGGCCGGGCAGCAGGAGGTTGATCAGCTGTACCACGTAGAAGGGCATCCAGCAGACCACGAACATGGCCACCACCATCAGCACCAGGCGCGTCAGCTTGCCCTCGGAGCGCCGGCGCTGCTGCCAGCCCACCCGCTGCGCCACCGCCCGCATCTTGCCCACGATCAGCAGGTAGCACATCCCCATGGCCAGCACCGGCAGCAAGAAGCCCAACAACGTGGTGTAGACCACAAAAGCCGCCGACCAGGCCGGGCTGGGCCACAGGAGGTTGCAGGCTATGGCTTGGCCGTCTCGGGTGGCCGCCGTGCCGGCAAAGATGGGGATGGGTGAAGCCACCAGCAAGGAGAGGAGCCACACGCCCCCGTTGACCATCTTGGCCACCCGAGGCCGGCGGTAGGTGGCCGCCCGCAGCGGGTGCACCACGGCGATGTAGCGGTCCAGGCTCAGCACCGTCAGGCAGAAGACGCTGGTGAACATGTTGAGGCCGTCGACTCCCAGCACGGTGCGGCACAGGGCTCGGCCGAAGGGCCAGTGGTGCAGAGCGGCCGACGTGGCCACGAAGGGGATGCTGAGCATGAAGAGCTCGTCGGCGATGGCCAGGTTGAGCAGGTAGATGTTGGTGGCCGTCTTCATCTTGGCGTAGCGCAGGATGACGAAGATGACCAGGGAGTTGCCCAGCAGCCCCAGCAGGCACACCAGGGCGTAGATGCACTGGATGACCACCATGCCCGCGATCTCGCCCGCCTTGCCGCCCCACTCCGCCTGCCCCTGCTGCCGGCCGGCCTCTCCCACCGCGCTGCTGTTGGGGGGCAGCTCGGAGGCTGCCCAGCTGGATACGGTCCAGAGGGGCACCCCGGCAGCCTGGGCCCCCGCCGGGACCTGCTCGGCATCAGCGCTCATGTTGGGAGAAGGTCCATGGATGGGGCACAGCCGGGAATGGGTGCTGGCCTGCAGGCAGGGCACAGGCAGAGAGAGAAGGGGGAGAAGAGCTGTGGTGCACGGCAGAGGCAAAGCATTCACTCTCCCCTGCCCTCTTTCCCCTTGGATCGTGGTCACATGCATCAGGCAGCTCCGGTTGTGTCCCCCCTGCTCTCTCCTTCCCCCTCCCGCCCTGCCTGGGCACCTGAGCATCGCTCCTCAGGGCAGCAGCAAGCCAGAGGGTCTGGGCTCCCAAGGGCTGGGCATTAACTGTGTGTGAGGGCCCAGCAGCAAACCCCTGGCGTGGCCTGAGCACCAACACCAACACCAACACCTCCATCCCTCAACGACCCTGGGCAAATCTCAGTGGTTCCATTAACCCTCTCGCATGGGAAAGCAAAGGGAAGGGGAAACCGAGCTGGAGATAATTTTACCTCTCAGTTGAAGGAGACTGAAGGAGCCTCCGGGCTCCCTCCCGGGGGAGGGGTAGCGGTCGGTGTCGGGGGGCTGCTCCGGTGGGATCCGCGGGCTGAGAGCAACGCCTGGTCCTGCTTGACCTGAATCAGATGAGCAGCAAGATCCGGACCTTTGAAAGTGAAAGACGGAGCGCTCTCGCCGGGCCGGCAACACGGGCTATTGTCCCTGGCTCCCCATCACCTCTGCCACGGAAACCGGCTCTCCCGGCAAAGGCGAAAAAAAAAACACACCCCACAACCGAGAGCAAAGCCGCAGGCCAACCCTTCCCCCTTTCCCCTTCAGGAGTGAAGCTCTCTCCCGTTGCCGGCGGCAGAAGGGTCGGAGCATCCCGGAGAGAGGCTCCTGAGGCGCGGTAGCCGGGTACCGGCGC
>WBNH01007242.1:218464-242507 GCA_013401255.1 Urocolius indicus | reverse complement strand
GATGGGATGGGATGGGATGCTCCTCCCACTGCCAGAACCCAGCCCCTTCCCACCCCAACCCTGCGGGGACCCGTGGCCCCCGACCTGCCGCAGCATCCCGCAACTCGGCGGCTTAAGGAAGGTTTTGGCTTTATGGATGGAGGAGGGTCTTCAGCCACTGGGGCTGCAGCCTGGCAGGGGAGAGGCAAGAAGGGGGCACAGGGGCCTCTGCAATGGCCACTGCAAGTTGCTTTGCCTCTGGATGCCCTGAGATTAGTGTGGGAAGCATCTCAGTGTCGCTCTGGCCGTGAGCACCGTGCTGGTCTGCAGAGGGTGACAGGGAGCCTGTGGCTGGTCTGCAGAGGTTGTTGTTGTTGCATCCAGGGGAGGGGGGAACCTCCATCAGCTTTTTAGGAAAAGGAAAAGAAAGGAGAAGAAGCCCCGATTTTTCCTGATATTGTTTTGCACCTCTAAAGGAAATTCCAGCACTGGGAACCTTCAGGGAAACAATAAACGGGAGGTTGGGGGCAAAGGTGGGCTGTCCCAGCTTGATGTGGCTGCTCCTGCAGCTAGGGCAGGTCCCTAAACCCCACTCTGCCACAACTGGAGAAGGGATGGACACCACAGCACTGCCAGCACCCCGTTGCCTGCAGAGCTTGCTTTGCACTTCTTTGCTTCTACAGAAAACCACCCCAATTCCAGAGCAGGCAGTAACACCTTGGCATGCTCCCTGGTGTTTTCTGCACACAAGAAGCTTCTTGGGGACTGAGCCCATCAGATCACTCCAGTTTTTACTGAGGTGTGACTTTCAGTGCAAATCTATTGTTTTTTCCCTCTGCTCCTTCCCTGAGACAACAAAGGCAGGTTTTCTTGTCAATGCTTGAAGTGTGTGGGGGAGCAGAGCTCTCCCCTCTCTCAGCATCAGCCACACTCTTCATCCCTGTGATGGGGCCGTGATTGCTTAGTGATGCTTCAGCCCAGACAACTGATGGGGTCGCTGGAGAAAAGTAACAGGGTGGTGAGCCTGAGCCACCCCAGTGGGATGGAGCTCCTGTGGGAGCCCATTGGGGAGGGCACCTCACCACTCCAACGAGTGATTGAGCATCGTGGAGGTGTCTGCTGGGACACAAACATCTTCTCCAGTGCCAGGGTGTGGTTGTTAATGGCTCAGTGCTGAGGTCAACAGGCTGGATGCAGGCATGCCCTTGTGATTCTCCATCCTTAGATCCACGTTGGAAGGACATTTCTGCTTTCCCCTGCCTCTCCCTTCCCTCTGCTGAGATGAGGTGTGTGTGTGGGGGTGTTGAATTCCCAGCTTAGCAAAACAGCCTTTGGTGTCAAATGCTTCATTTCAGGTTTTTGTGAGGAGCCAGTTCATTTAACAAAAATCACCAGCTGGAAGTTATTAGGCCCCTAAAACAAAACAAATTACCAGAAATGGTGCCTCCCTGCAGTTGCTCTGCTGTTAATTTTGTGCTGAGTGCCTGAGCCAGCTCAAGCACCAGCCTGCTGCCTCTCCTCTTCCCCTCTGGCACCTTCCTGCACGAAGGAAAGAGCAGTGAGACAGAGGGAAATGCTGGGACAGTGGGTGCCTGCTCCTCCCTTGATGCTCTGTCCCAGTAGCTGCTTGATTCCCTGCCTTGTGCTGCAAAGCAGAGCACTTTCAGAAGCAGCGAGGACTTGCCAGTGGAGGGGGGGGTTGGAAGATGAGTGTGGAAAAATGGGCCAAACGTCTTTAATGATTCAATTATTCTTTATCCTTCATGTCTCAAGAAGCCCAGGCTGCTTTGCTCCTGAGAGCTGCAGCTCAGTGCAGAGCTTTGCTTCCCCACCAGCCCTGGCTGGCTGTGCTCCTGCATCTCGGGGTGCCCCAGCTCATCTCTGAACCACTGGAATATTGTGATGGCAGCGTCAGCACCAACAGCCTCATGGCAGGGAGCTTTTCTTCCAGCTGACAACAGAGATGCAGTGTTGTGGGTCAGAAATGGACGACAGGGTCCCTCCTTCAGCCCTTTTTTCAGCACGAGGCAAGCTTTGGCAGGCTGGGATGAATACTTCCAGTGATGGAGCATCTCTCTGGGGCTCACCCTGGCCTGAAGATTTCTCCCAAGCAATTCCCACCTGGCTTTGGTCCCTTTTGCCACCAGAAGCATCTTGGTACCACTTTGAGGCTCTGCTTTGAAGAGATGCTCTGCATGTGATGACATGAGGAGGGAGAGAGGTGCTCCCCGTGATGTCTTGCTGCAGAGCGGTGCCGAAACAGGGAGCAGAGCACGGCAGGAGCTGCACCCTCTGTCCCCTGCTGCAGCACTGCTCCATGGGCATCTGCAGCTGGGGGTTAGGTCATCTTTCCCTGACAGAGCTGAGGGAGCACTTGGCCCGCTCCTGAATGGGTCAGGGATAGGTTGGTCTGGGACAGCCCTGAAGATGTTTTTCTAACTACAGGAAAATAACTAAATCAGGCAGGGAAACGATCTCAGGATAACTGCTCTGGTACCAGCCTCTGCTCCAGGCATCTCAGCAGGTTCCCCAGCCCAGGCAGCCTCTACCCTTCCCACAAGCAGCATTTCTCAACACATGGAGCTTTATCCCGAGGGCAGGAGCCAGGAGCTGCTCCTCTCCCTCCAACCAGGCACCGACACAGCAGCAAATAACACGTGAGGCTCTTCTTGCCATGGCTGCAGGGAAAACCAGGCTGTGCCAGGCTACCGATGCGCCCTGTTAAAAGCCTCAAAGCCCAGCTCATTAAGTCCTCTCCTTGGCACTCAAGTACCGCCGAGATCCGAACCTCTCTTCTAACACTTTACCCTTGGCCAACACACATGTTTTCAAGTGAATCAACTGTTTGCAGAAAGTACTTCCTAGAGCTGCCCCCGTTGCGTCCAAGTCCTCGCCCTTCCCGTCATTTCCCTCGGCAGCGGATCCAATCTCTTTCTTTTCATGCTGAGCTTGCTCCTAATGACAAAGAAATAAATCAGCCCATGTGATCTATGTGACCTCACCCCTGAATCGCTACTTCGGACAGAGCGTTCGAGTTCATTTGAACATCCCTCCCAGCTCAGCGGAACGAGGTGAACTTGTCTTTGCCCCTGCCTGTTCGTCTCCATCCGAGCTGGAGGGACCACAGATAATCCCACACCCCATCCTTTCAGCATCCCTCCCAGCCCACCACCCCACGGAGAGGACTCTCCAGGGACGCTCTGCAAGGGCTGCAAACCATTTTCTCCCGGCTAGAACATCCCCACAGCCACGTTTAGGGGAGGAAGGTTTGAACCCCAGGGCGAGTGGAAAAGCAGCACGAGTCGTTTCGTGTCAAAAGCAACAGAGGGGAAAGAAAGAAAGAAAACCAGTTGAGATTTCTGACAGCATTTACGACTTCCCAGCCAAACTGGAAAGAAAACAACCCCGGGGTTCAATGACTGACAAAAATGCTTGATTTGCTAAACAGGGCAAAGTACCTTCCTCTGGCTGCAGGGAACAGGGGGCCGGGGGGGGGGGGGAGCTGGAGCAGCCCCAGGGCAGCCCTCCCTCCCTCCTTCCCTCCCTCCCTCCCTCATAGTTTGAGTTATCAAAAAGCCTGAACAATTTCAGCTGAATCAGAACAGTTCCTGGCAGGCAGCGAGATGTGTCTCATCACTAAAACATCCTGGTGTGAACACGTCGCATGGGCTCCACTGCCAGGGCACTTCAGGGCACCGTGGCATGACCCGACCCCAGTGCACCCCTAATACACCCTACTGCAGGGTGGAGCTGCTCAGCCCCCTCACAGGGGCTGCTCCCCATCACCAACACCCTACTCGCCCTCCCCAGCTTCCACCCCTCCTCCTCTAACACTATTTATCCCGTGGGGGCTGCCCCTCATCACTGACACCCTGCCCCTTTCCCTTCCCTCTTTGGTTTTTAGCCCTTCGATGAGTTTTGCTCAGGGTCTCCCTCTAAACTGTGCTGATGCTTCTGGGGAAACCTCCTCAGTTCTCCCTAACTCCCAAGGGTTAAGAGCTGGGGTTTTGAGGCGTCACAGCATAACACCAGCATCATTACAGTCACAATTTGTCAGGGAGAAGAAAACTCTGTCCCCATTGTAGGGTGCTCTGGAAACTTTTGCTATCTACCTGCTTTAGAGAAACACCCCAGAGCTTGATCTCTGAATTCCCCCCAGGCTGTGCCACTGCACCCCCGGGGAGCTGCTGGTTGTACACAGAGCTGGACCAGCCCTCTGAAGCAGCCACGGAGCCAGGGAAGGGCTGGAGCTGCTCCCAAGGGGCTGCACGAATCCCCGGGAGCTGGGGGATGCTCCACAGTCACCACTTTGGGGTGCTGCTGTTTATAGGAAAGCTCTAAGGCAACAACTCTCAAGGAATCAGCCCTGCTTTCCAAGCAGCATACGCTTTCCTCCCCTGGATCAGCTTTAGGGAATGGGAAGCTTCAGCTCTCCTTCACCTGTATCTACCCCTGTATCATCCCTGTGTGTAGTGAACCCCCGTTCTGGTGCACACATCCAGTACACTTGCTCTGCTCGCCTGTCGTGTCTGAGCCCCAGACTTGCAGCCAGTGGTGATGAAAAAAAGCCCAGAAGCCCATAGGTGATGAGGGCATGGCTGGGAGCACATCTAGGGAGGAGGTAATTAACAGCTTAAAGGGGCTCCTCAGGTGGCTTCTGTCAGGGTGAGCTCCTATTTGCAGGATGCAAAGGATCCCTTTATAGAGGGATGCAAAGGATCCCTTTATAAAGGGATGGAGGTGACCTTAATGAACATAAGGGCTGTGAGGAAGGAGCAGAGAGTCCCTAAGAGGAGCAGAGAACTGCAAGCAGGGAGCAGCTCCAGGTGAGAAGGGTTAGCACAGCCCTCCAAGGCTTGAAGAGAGCCCCGAAATGTGATTCTCTGCTGCCCTCTCCTGTCAGCTTCCCCCTGCAAACCAAACCTCACCTCGCCGGCTTTTTGGGGTGCTTAGAGAAGTGTTTCTCGCCTGAACTGGCAAGGTAAGTTAACTACCTTATCCATCCTTTGCCAGGGAGTTTCCTGTATGCCATCACTGTGAGAATTAAGGCTGTTATGGGGTTGGAAGCCCACCGGTGTGTTTTGCCAGGAGGATAGTGTGTGGCTGCAGGGGAAGGCAGCCTGGCTCTGGGCAACCCTTGGCTTTGGCACTTTGGGGATTTATTTTTCTTTGTTATGTTTTAGGTGTTTTTAACATCACTTGCAGTCTCGAAGCAGAAAGTCACTTCCAGTAAAGAGAGCTTCATTCAAGAAGCATCGGGTTAGGATCCTTCCAAAATGCAAAACAAGCAAGGACTGACGGATTTCAAACTTCTTCTCCCCTCCTAAAATCACGCTGGGAGATGTGGGGAAAGTGCACTTTTGATTGGGAGCAGTTTTTCTGGCCAGAATGCAACTGGCTGGAGGCTTTTGACTGGCTCGGTTAATGTCCAGTAGTACCCTGCAGACACCTTCAGCACAACTGCAGCTTTTAGGATTGCTCTAAACTCTGCAGACTTTTGCCTCTCTCACTTTGGGGTTTGTGTTGCCTCGAGGTGGGGGCGGGGGGGGGAAATCCCAGTTTTCAGGAAAACGACCAGTTTTGGTGATTAAAGGTATTAATGAGAGGAAAGTCTTGGGGGGGGAAAGATAAAAGGACACTGGAGAAGTGTTTTGGGAGAGTCCTCAAGGTGTGAATCCCTATACAAGAGCCCCCAAGCTGCCGGTGTGCAGTGTATTACCTGAACAGATCCTGCTCTGACCACCTGAGGGGTGGATGGAGGGGTGGATGGAGGGATGGATGGAGTTCCCCCCTCCTCAGCTCCACACGCAGGCAGGTTGACGACAGCTCCCAGGGTGTTTCGCTGCTGTTTTACCCCCCCAGAATCCCTGGGGTGTCTTATGAATACCTCTCCCCTCCCCAGGGGATGAGGAGCTGGCGTTATCCCCCTTCCCCCGGCAGCGGCTGGAGGTCGGGGCCGTGCGTCCCCGATGCCAGCCGAGGTGTGGGGTGGAGGGGAGCTGGGCTGAGCAGGTATTTGTTTACACGGTCTGGGGAACCACAGTGGTGTTCCTTATTCCTTACCCTGGCTGGTGTCCCGCAGGCTCCTGGGCGCTGGCAGCCCGGCGGTGCCGGCCGGGAGCGCGGCAGACACTGCTGCGTTTCACAGCCCCGCTCAATGCCCCTGTGTCTGCTCCTCTGAACCTTCACACCTCCACGGGAGCCTGAGCATGGGGGAGTGCACACCACGGGGGACAACCTGGGGGCTGCGGGGGTGTCCCAGACCTTCACCAGCCTGGACAACTCCCACTCCCATCCTCTCTGCTCCTTTTGTGGAGGGGGAGGCATGGCTTGAGTCCAGCTGCCAGTTTGGGCTTGGGACTGTGGCCAAGGTACACAGGACACGTCTGGGAGTGGGCAGCAGCCAGGGTCGGCTCTCTGAGCCCCATCTGACCCAGCTTGCCAGCCCACTGCTCCGTCCCAATGCCTCTCACGTCCTCCCTGCGGGCTGGGAGACGTGGCACGGGCTCTAGGGCACAGGGATGCCCCGTCTGTACCCCCCCCTTTCCCTTCCCTGAGCCCCAGACACAGGGCTCCTGAGGCTGGTTCTCCCTCCCAGCCATCAATAAGGTTTTCATTTGCATGTGTCGAGCGCAAGGGGTTGTGCATAACTTCCCTCTGTGCCCAAACCTTGGCTTTAGGGTGTATAAATGTTGTGTTTAGTCTGTGAACTGCTGATGCTGAATAAAGCTGACAGAAACACTCCCCCGATGAAGTAAGGAGAAGGCAGAGGCGTTGGCACAGAGCAGGAAGGGACCCTTGTGTCACTGGAACCCTGGGTGTGCAGGGTTCATACACCTACAGGTGTGTTTAACAAACTCCAAGCAGGATGGCTGCGTGGGACAGGGTCTTGGCTAGGCAAGGCAGAGCAGCAAAAGCAGGGACCTGGATTCACCTCCAACGCTAGGAAGAAACCCCTTAATCCCAGATCACCCGAGACTGGCCTGACCTTTGAACCTTAGGGAGCTGAGGATGGAGAGAGCAGTCATTCTGCTAATTACCCATCACCTTGCTCTGGTGTGATTCCCGTGGCGAGGGCTTTGCCAGGCTCCTCAGCTCTCCAGGGCTCTGGACATGGCAGAGCAGCCAGGCTGCCATTCATCCCTCGTGCCTGCCAGCCCCTGCTTTTTTGCCACCACCCTGCTGGAGCAGCATCCTCCCAGCTTTGGAGGCATGAAAGCTGTTTGGGAGGACATGCAGGATGCACCGAGACAGGAATCTTCATTCCTATTTAAACGGTGCAGGGGAATTTGTCTAAATCCTCCAGATTAACTGCAGGCATGGCAATGGATGGGCTTGGATGGCCCAGGGAAGCTGCAGCCAGCCGTGCTGCATGGAGGTACAGCAGCCAAAGGAGAGCTCAGAAGCTGCAGTGCCTCCAGGATTTGGCCCAAAAGCTGACGTGCAAGGGGTATGGTGAGAGCTTGTAGTTGTGCTTCATCCCTTTAGCTATGGATAAAACCAACAGAAAGGGGAAAAGGTGAAGCTTAAAAGATGCTGTTTGTGGTCACCAAATCTCACAGCTCCCGAGTGGATGTGATGGGAATGTTCCTTTGGGCCCTTGGGTGTAGTGTGAGGGTTTCTCTTCTTAGTACATGAAGAGGAGGAGGAGGATTTCCCTTCCTGTTGTGAAAGAAAGGTAACGGTGGCTTTGTCTAAAAATGCCTTAATATGCTCTGATGTATTTCTTTCATTCCCCTGGGGAGGTGTTCTCCATCTCTGGCCACAGCTTCTCGTGGTGCTTTTCCTCCAGCCCAGGCAGGGCATTTCTGGGAAGAGTGGGATGAAGCCAGGACAGAGGGATGCATTTATTCCCCCCTTTTACTGCTGACTGAAAGGCCGGGGTGACATCACTTTGCCACTCACTCCCTCACACCATATTAATTGAGCTGCACCTTGTTTTGGAGAGGCTGGAGCTTGAGGCTTCGCCGTTTCCTCTGGTCTCCCCGAGCCGGCTGAGGTTTCCTGGCTGCCAGGACAGAGAAGCAGGCAACTTTTATGGCAGGACACCGCCGAAACCCAGCTGGGGATGAATAGAGCCCAGAAATAGCAACCCTGGAGCAGCTCCCTTTCCTTGCTCTGCCCAGGCACACTCCGGCCGCAGGAAACCAGAGAGCCGCAAAGCATCTGGCCCTACCCTTGCTCTCCTTCGACGGGGCCGGGCCAGCTCTGCGGGGACGGTGGCTCCTGGCCACGGGGATGGGCTCGGATGCCTCAAATCCTCCTCCTGCAGAGCCGCATCCTCACTGAGAAGCTGTGTCCGTCCCTCCCCCCCAACCCGCCGCCTCTCCCGGTGTGTGTTTGGCGGTCAGAGCGAAGGGCTGTCCCGTTCCCTGCATCCCGGAGCATCGTTCCTCCCCCCCCTCCATCCTCCTGAGCTTCTCGCTGTGTGCACAAGGTGAGGAAACACCCTTCCCCCCCCCTGCGCTTTCCCCAGGCGCTGGCACTCGCGGAGGAATGGCTGCTACCACCTCAAAACCATTTGCAAATAGCTTCTGTTTGCTCAGACAAACGCTGGAACAAAATATAGCATTTCTTCTTCTTCCTTTTTCTGGCAGCAATGTGTTTATTGCCCTCTGGGCTCCAGCACAGGCTGAGCCCCCCCCCCCACCCCACCACCCCCTTCCCAGTGCTGCTCAGCACCGGGGCTAATTGGCTGCTTTTCGAGCTGGCCACAGTTTCAGCAGTTTTCACGAGTGATTTTTTTTTTGGTCCCCCTGAGCACTGTGAGTGTTGCCCTTGGCCTTTGTGCCTCCTTCCCCACCAGCAGCACCGAGGGCAAGGGGGTTGCAGAAGGACCCATCTGTATTAAGACGATGCAAACCGTGCTGATGAGGACATCCTCCTTGTTTTCCTGGGTGGGCAAAGCATCTGCAAGCCCTTCCCTCTTCCCCCCACCCCACCCTGCCCAGCTGTGGCTGTGGGTCCCACACAGAGCCCTGCAGTGCACCGAGATCCAGGGAGGCAACAGGCTCGGTGCTGGAGGGTGAGCTTAGCACCCGCTGCCTCACGGGCTTCCCTTGCTGTGTGCACAGCTGGGCAGCAAAACAACTCCCTGCTTCAGCCACATAGTTGATTTCCCCCTTACCCGAGGAAATGGGTTTTTTCCTGCCTGCAGTGGGAGCGAGGTCTGGCAGCTGGGCGAGCAGAAAGAGAGGCCTTAAAGGCTTGGGCTGCTGTTTGCTCAAGCAAACAGCTGTGGCAGTGTGGGATGTTAGCAGCTCTCCCCGTTGCCTCTCCACACCTCTGTGCTGGTTCAGGAAGCTGTCCTCTCCTCCCTGGCTTTTTGACATTCAGCGTTTTGCATGTGTCCCTTTCAAGCAGGGATGCTGTTGTCCAAGGGTGCCTGCCCTCCTGCTTATCCCTGCAGAGCATCCCCTCTGCCAGGGGGTTGGGAGGGTGAGGGAGTCTCCAAATAGCTTTTTTTACACCTTGCCGAGCCTCACAGCGTGGTGCCTCCAAGCCACAAGCCTTTCTGAGCCCGGTGGCTCAGCCACCTGTGCTGCAGAAGGTGAATGCAGACAATGCAGCCCTGTTTGAGGTGGGAAGGTTTCCCCCCATCCCTGGGGCACACTCCTGCTGCTGTCGCTCACTCTCTGCTGCTGGTCCACGAGCTGGTTTGGCTCACTGATGCAGCAGAAAGCAAACACAGCCAGCAAAAAGGTGGATCTTGTGCTGGTTAGAGCAGCTGGGCTGGCAGGTGGTGCCAAGGAGGGGGTAAAAACCCCATGTCCAAAAGCAAGGGCAGGAGCATCCCCCTCTGCCCCACCGCCAGCTGCTGCAGGGCCCGATGCCCTGATGCCAGAGGAAAAGGGATTGGGTTTGACTTTTAACCAGCTGGATCTCGCTGCAGCTGTGCCTTGAGCTGTCGCAGGGCTCCCTCTGCTCCGTGGTGCAGTAATTATAACGACTCTGAAAGATGTTTATAGCCCCCAAGGGACCGCTACCATCTCCGCTCAGAGTGAGAAAGGGGATGTATTTTTGCTGGCCACCTCCAGGAGCAGCATTGCTCAGGGGAAAGCTCGGCCTTTGGAGTGTTGGCTCGTCCTGGCTCACCTAACGGACCTGACTTGTCCAGATCCTCATCCCTCCACCTGCAACCCACCCCCCTTGTGCCTTGTGCCCTGTGCCAGGTAGCACCAGCACTGATTGTTACAGCAACACCCAGCCCGGCGGGGGAATTTGGGATGCTTCCCCTGGAGAAAAGCACTCGGATGCTGAAAGAAAACAACGGGATGTCACCGTCTTAGGTCAGCGATTTCCAAGGAGCCCGAATTTTGCCCAGATCCTGTGAAATTTCAGTGGGATTTGGGCAACAAATCTCTTAAATCCTGCTTTGAAAAGGGTTTCCACAACAGCAGTGGCTTGTCTTCCCTTTCCTTGCTTGCTTTTTTTTTTGTTTTACCCAGCAGACTGAACAAACAAAAACAAGCGAGGAAGTGAAGGGGAAGGATGATGCAAGGGGCAGGAGGCTGGTATCTGAGCCGTGTTATTACAGACAAAATGACCTGGCACTGAAAGAATTAAAATAATGTCATTGCTGTTTGCTCTGGCTCAGTTTTAATACCCCAGTCACCTTGACATTTCTAAAAGAATTCTTCAAGTATGTAAGTTCAAAAAATTATGCAACTTGACAAAAAGCAAAAGGGGGGTGGGGGGGGAGGGGATATGTGAGGCTAGTGGAATAAATTGGGAGCTGGGAGGCAGTAAGGTGCCCTGTGCCCCGTGTGAGGAGGTGGGGAGCTGGGCTGGAGGGGACCCAGAGCTGGAGGGGGACAGGGAGGGATAACAGGGCAATGGTGAGAGGCTGGGGGTTACCCCTGTGTGCCAGTGCCAGGTAAACTGGGGCTGTGTGCTGGTGACACCTTGGTGGATGCAGCCCCAGCCCAGCTTTTCCAGAGATGCTTTGGGTCTTTAACGTGTTTGTGATTGAAAACTGATGTGTGAATGCAAATGTGTGGTGGCCTTCCTGCAGCATCCCCCCCCCACTCCAGCACTGCTGCCCCAGACAACCCTTCGTGGGGAGAAGCTAAGCCAGAGCAGGGGGACAGGGGCCGACCTGCACCCCTCCCCTAGCCAAAGGAGGGTGACTGCTCATGCAGAAGCCACGGAGGAGATCATTTGCCTGGGTAATTGTATGCTTTGCCCTTAAGCATATTGATTCTGAAAAGTTAATCAGACAATTTGGAGGTGCTATATCTAAAAACATAAAATCCCATTAAACTGATTAAAACTGAATCCATCTTAAATAACCCCATGCAACTTAAAACTGTTGAAATAGCATATTGTATTCAAATAAAATTATTTCAGTCAAACAAGGCTGCCAAGAGCCCTCAGCAGCCAGGAGCCACATGCACCAGGAGCCCTCAGCAGCCAAGAGCCCTCAGTAGCCAGGAGCCACCTGCACCAGGAGCCCTCAGCAGCCAGGAGCCCTCAGCAGCCAGGAGCCACCTGACAGGGCTGCCACGCTTCAGGGCCGTGGAGATGCTGGTAAGGGTCTCTCTGACACAAATTCCTTGGTCACCATGCTGGGGACAGGATGAACATGGAGCCATGTCTGTGTGAGGGATGTGGCACGGTCTCAACAGGCTTCTCCTGGCAAAATATGAAGGATGGGATAAGAGGAAAGGGGATCAAATTGCCCCAGGGGAGGTTGAGGCTGGAGCTGAGGCAGAACTGTTTCCCTGAGAGGGGTGTGAGCCCCTGTGCCAGGCTGCCCAGGGAGCTGGGGCAGTGCCCAGCCCTGGAGGGATCCCAAAGCCGTGGGGCTGAGGGCTGCGGGTCAGTGCTGGGCTGGGCAGGGCTGGGACTGCAGCAGCTTCGAGAGATCTTTCCGAATGTAATGAGTCTGTTTCTCTGATATGATGCCCAGCAGCAGCCTGTTCCCATCAGCAGTGGGCTGTGGGTCTGTGCTTGAGCTGTGGAGTAGTTTCACACACACCCTGCTGACACCTGAACAGCTCCTTGAAAATGATGCTTTGCAACTCAAGATGCTGTTTGGGGTCCACTCACCAGCTCAGCAGCCAAAATGAACTCTGGAGTGGGTGTAACATGTGTTGTACAAGCCTGCAAGCTCTCACAGTGCTGCAGAATTGGCAGAGGATCAGCTGAGAGGGCACCGGCCGTGCCCAGCACGTGCTGTGGCAGCAGAGGTTCCTTGTGAGCAGCAGCAGGATTGGTCACCTTTAGCCCTGCAGACAGGGCTGTGTGGGGCAGAGGGCATTGCCCTTGGGGCACGTCTTGCAGGAGCAAAGACTCTCTGATGAGGTCAGGCCTTGATTTAAGCAACACCTTTGCTGGGAGGAGGGAGGAGATAGCACGGGGTGGCCGTGAGCTTGGAGCAGGAGTTGATCCCTGCAGGGCTCCCACTCACGCTGCCCCACAGCCTGCAGCTCCCCCCCTAAAACCCCCACATCAGCCCCTCTCCAGAGGGCTGCTCGCTCTCGACACCAGGCACCCAGCTTGGGAAATGCTTCCCCCCCGGCTGTGCCAGCGTGGAAGATGGGGCAGCCACGGCAGCAAGAGCTGATTTCAGCTGTGTGAGGGACAAGAAAAGCTTTTTATCTGCCAGGAGGCGAGCTGAGGATTGTTTCTGATTGCATCACTGGGCTAAAGTGCTGCGGAGAGCCGTGTGCCTCCTATTGCCTCGGCGATGTTATCGGCGGGCACCGGCAGAGCAGGGCTTGTGACTGGGAGATAAGTGCTGGATTGCTCAGTTAGTTTGCTTCCAAATTTGTTTATTTTCCCCTTTCTGAGTCTACCATCTCTCCTCCTTGATAAGTCCAGCTTGCCAGCCAGCCCCTGGTAATTTGTAAGGCAAGCACTGCTCTGCAGCTTCACAAGGGAACGACAGCAGCATCCCTGGGAGCCACCCCAACCGGGAGCTTGGTGCAGGGACTGCTCCAGAACTGGGGGCTTCCAGGGCACTTCAGCTGGCCTGATGTTTGCTTTGGAAGGGGCTCTCCCTCCTCCACTCCCCTGACAGCCTCAGGCCCTGCTTTGCCAAGTAGGATGGGCATCAGCACACGGAGATGTGGGGAGACTCTGGCACTGGGAATGGAGAGTGGCCGGGGGTACCGAGGGTGCCACTGCCTCCCTGCACACGGACACGTGCTCCCACACACCCCTCTTTAGACACAGGGTCACCAAAAGCTGGGAGAAAGGCTTTTCCATTGGCAAACTGTGTTCCTGTTGCCACAGGACCTCTGGAGAGCCCGAAGGTGACTGCAGGTGGCTCAAGACCACGTCTAGGCAAGGCAGAGGGTCTTGAAAGGACCAGAGGGCTTTTGATCCTTATGGGGCCAGAGGGAGCAGAACCAGCAGCAGTGGGGAGGGCTGCAGGGGCCTGTCTCATTTCTTCTGGGCCCTGGTTGATGCTTCTGCCCAAGCAGCAGCAAGCGTGCAGATCTCAAACCTTCCCCTGCTCCCTCTGAGAGCGGCTGTGGACGGTGCCTGGTCCCCGCAGAGCAGGCAAAGGGGAGGCAGCAGCACGTTGGATTCCCAGCCCTGACCTCTGCAGCACCCACACGCTGCTTTATCTCCTCTGCAACCTCGGGGGCTGCTTTTTTGTTTGTGTGTGTGTGTGTGTGTGTGTGTGTGCAGCATCCCGAACAAAGGATGCTCCGGCGGGCTGCCGTTTTTCACTGCTGCGAGCTGCCACCGGAGAATAAATCCTGACCCCCTCTGAGAATAAATCCTGTCTTGTCCCGTATCCCCCCACCCACCACCCCCGGGGAACCTTCCTGCCAAGGCCAGCGGTGTGTGCCAGCGGCTGAGCCCCCCCCCCACGCCGGGCAGAATCCTGCGGCACAGCCGGAGGAAGGGAAAGGGGAAAGGGAAGCGGTTCCCTTGTGGGTTCCCTTGCGGGAGCCGCGATCGTGGGGAGNGGGAGAAATCTCTTCCTAAATCCACATCCTGGCATCTCTGCCCTCCCAAGGTGCTGTTTGCCCACCCGAGATGTGGGGCTTGGAGGCAGCTGCGCCCCTGGGGCCAGGAAGCATCTTCCTCCTCATCCCCCCCCCCCCCCCCCACTCATCCCCGCCCCGGGGGCTTCTGCATCACAAGGCCCGGGGTATTTCCTCGGCTGTGTTTGCCGGGGTCCCCAGGGAGCTGATGAGGTGCTAATGGGAGGGATGCTGGTGGCTTTGCAGCTTGGGAAGGAGGGGGGATGCTTTAGCCTACTTTAGCCTACTGCAAACCCCCCCCACATGAGAATGCAGCTCAGTAAGGGGGAGGGACAGGGGAGAAAACAAGCTTCATTTTGTGGTGGGAAGACCCCCAAGAGCCTGGGGGGGAAAGGCACAGAGCGAGGGGGGGCAGGGAGAGCAGGGCTGGCCTCTGTATATTGGGAAAGCTCTGCTGGGAGTCTTTTGTGATGGAAGTGGATGGGGAAGGGGGGGGGGGGTAAGTGAAAGTTGTGTGCTGGGGTGAAAGTTGTGCTGCTCGTGTACCTTCAGGCTGCTCTCTGCAGCTGGGGCAGGGAGGCAGGAGGAGCTGCAGAAGTTCTGGCTGGACAGGAGCCTCCCTGCAGAGCAGGGCACCGGTGGAAAGAGGTCTGGCCCAGGAATGTCCGTGGCCTTTCTCCTTTCCCTTACTCTTGCAAGCACAAGTGCAAGAGCTGAGGAGAAATCGTGCCCTTTTCTTTCCTTTTTACCTTTTCTAACTCTGGAGGGGGGGGGTTGGCGTTGTCTTTATGTTGTTGCTCGCTCACCACTGCGCTCCCTGACCTTTGTTTTCTAACCGGAGAGCAAACACGTTCTCTGGAGCATCTTTTGGTATTAGAATAAACATGCAGCACTTCCAGCTGCCCGTTCCTACTGCTTCAGTGGGTGAAAACACACCCAAAGTACAGAGCTCGACATATAAACCACGTACTTCGTTTAGTAAGTGCTGGTGGATAAGAGTGTCCAGCTACAGATGGGTATCTGCAGAGATAAGGGCAAGCAGGGCTGTTTGCATAGGGAGCCGTGGCTGATGAGGTGTGTAGTGGTCCCCTGTCCCCAACAAGAGTGGATTTAACTCCTGGTGGGAGACCAGTGGGACCTGTGTCTCCAGCGCAGAGATTGAATTAGCTGTGCCACAGGGGCCAGAGCACTGGGAGACTGGGAGGCTGCCGCCAGAGATAAGCAGTGCCCTGGCTTCTCACCTGGGATGAGTGAGGACTGGGTGGGACTGGATCCATGTATGTCCCCAGGGAATGGGTGTCCCTAGCTTGGGAGGAGAAGGGAAAGCAGTAGTTGTTGCTGCTTGCTCCCTTTCCAGCTCGTGGGGGATGGCTCTGTCCCAAACGGGTGAGGTGCTTCAGTGGTTTGTGCTCATTCCTGCAGCTTTGCATCTGCAAATATTTGAAGGGAAACATCCACAAGTGCCCCAGATGCCTTTTTTTATTCCCTTTAAAAAGAATATTTTCAATATCTCTGGGATATAGCCCCTGGGGATGCTCAGGTGCCTTCAGCACCAGCCCTGAGGCCTTGAGCCTTGGCTTTGCCTCTGTAGGACGGGTATTGCCCGGGAAGGTTTCCGCTGCAAGGAGCTGCCTGCTCGCTGGCCTACGTGTGTGCCACGTGCTGCCATCCTGATGGCCACCCAAATCCCTCCTGGCACACACCTGGGGCAGGGGGGTCACTGTCTGTGCTCCTTTACCCCCAACCACCAGCTGCCAGTGGCCATTGGAAACAGCAGCCCCCGTGGATTTCCAGCCCCAGCCGTGGCTTTTAACGAGCTGCTTTTGCTCCCCGACAGCTACAGCTCAGAGTCTTCCTCTTTATGAACAAGCCATCAGTGCCCGGAGGGGAGCACACACGACTTACTCTCATCTCCCCGTCTGTTAAACAACCCCCTTACACACACACACACACACACACACACACACACTCCCCGTGCCCAAATGCCACAAAAGGCCTTTGTCCGTGGGCTCTGCTGCCCCGTGGCAGAGGCAGGCGGCCGGTGGCGAGTGGCTCTGCAGCCCAGCCGGAGGGACAAGCAGCCCCAGGAGCCAGGGTCCTGCCTCCCCAAGCCAGGAATGTTTGCTGTCACCGCAGCCTGCCGCGAGGAAATATTTTCCAAGCAAGAAAAAGAGAGAGAGAGAGGAGAGGGAGGGGGGAGAAAAAAAGGGCTCGCAGTGTATTTGGCGCTGGCGGCTTCCAGCAGCCTCCGGCAGCCGTCTGTAGCCGTCTTGTTCTGCCGCCTTCGGGACACCTCACCCGGAGGAAGAGAGGAGGAGAAGGTGGGAGAGCTTTAAAAAGCTCTGGTTTAAGTTTGTCCCACCCTTGAGCGGGGCTTTAGAGGCTGCAAAACAACTCGGGGAGGAGGTGGAGAGGAAGGAGAGGTTTGCTGCTGTGCCCGGGATGCTCAGAGCCCCCACGTACAACATCACATCCCAGGAGAGGAGAGGAGAGGAGAGGAGAGGAGAGGAGAGGAGAGGAGAGGAGAGGAGAGGAGAGGAGAGGAGAGGAGAGGAGAGGAGAGGAGAGGAGAGGAGAGGAGAGGAGAGGAGAGGATGGCAAAGCCGGGTGGCTCCGGGGACGTGAGAGGGGATGTCCCAGCTCCTTCCCAGACTTGAGCCGCCAATGTAGGTCAGAGCCCTCTCCTCACCGACAGCCGGTGGAGATGATGGCGTTACAGGTTGGGCTGAAATATGTTCCTCTGGGTCTTTACTCTGGCACCAAAACAAAACGCACTCAGAAAAACCATGAAAAAAAAAAAGAAGAAAATCAACCCAGGCCGTGAATGCAGCTGATTGGAAGGTTTATTTTTTTTTTTTCCCAGCAGAAAGTGCCGTCTGACCCGTGTAAAATCATTCCTCAGGCCCCTGTGTTGATCTGGGCAATGTTTCCTCCAAGAAAAAAAAAAAAAAAGAAGAAGAAGAAAGCCCAGAAAGATCAGAGCGAGGGGGGAGAAATGTTTGGAGAGAGCCGGAGCCGGTGGTGGCAGAGGAGCTTTTCCATCCCGCTGCAGAGCGGCTCTCCCTTGGAAATGCACTTTATTTAGCAGCCTCAGTGTGCTTTATTTAGCAGCCTGCTGCTTGCTACGTGCTGCCCTGGCAGGGGGCACGGGGAGATGGTCTGCTGCGGGCTTGGCATGGCCCTCGGTGGGCACACTGCTGCTGCTGCTGCCTCCACGCTTTGCCCCTTCTCCGAGGATGCAGCAAATGTGAGTTTTACCGAGGGAAACACAGGTTGTGTTTTTTAGGGATGAAGCCTGGCTGGGATGAGTGTGCCATGGGTATTGCAGCTCACTCAGCAAGTCCTGCTGGGATGGGCAGCCTCAGCTCCCGGGCTGCCTTCTCCTAAAAGCACCCCGTTTCCCTCCAGCCCCGTTCCAGCCGTGTTGGGAGCTGAGAGCAGGTGCTGGATGCTCATCCTCCACTCGAGGTGCCTTTATTTCAGCAGGAAGATTGACATTTTTTGAGCAGAAGGGAAGGATAACCGAGCCAGATGAACGTTTGTTTGGCAAAAGTTAAGCCAGCCATGCAGTTAAATCTTCCCCAGATCCCCAACAGCACAGGTCACAGGCTCCATTTGTTGCCTGGAAATGAGTGGGGTGGAATCGAAGCGTCACTGCAGGTGGCAGCAACCCCACAGCCCCAGCCATGGGTGTCGCTGGCCCAAGGCACAAGACCTGAACCAAACCCATGGCCATGGTTTGGCCGTGCCAAGGTGAAGGTGGTGGGGTTATTGCTGTCCCAGCAGCCCCATGTTCACACCCCAGCCCAGGATGACCCCAAGGCCTTGCCCTGGGGCAGCCTCTGCGTCCCCATCGCACAGGAACGGGCAGACCCCGGGCAGATTGATGGGGTGATGCTGGGCTGCTATTAGTGGTCAAGGAACCGCAGACTCCAGGCAGGGCCTGAGGCCCAGGCAAGCTCCTGTGGGGTTTTTTTTCAGAGCAGAACATCTCCGCTCGGGCTGTTTTGCCGGCAGCTCTGCCAGGGACACCTCGTCCCCGTGAGCCGCCCGCTGCGGATGGAGCCCCGGGGGAGAAGGGGTCCCCTGGGAGCAGCGGGCTCCCTCTGCTCTCCCAGCAGGGCTGGGGGGTTGGTGCAGAGGGGAGGTGAGGGGGGGGCTCTGGGCACAGCCCCGCTCCCCAAGCTCGGAGGAGCCGTGGTGCTCGGCGAGCGGCTCGCCCAGCTATTTATACCCGCCGCGCGCCAGAGGAGCCTTTCAGTATAAATGAAGCTATTTTGAAGGTCTTGGCCAGGTATAACTGGTTTAAACAAGGCCGGTAATGACTCAGAAGGCTATAAATGTCCATCAGAGCCCTCAGCGAAGCTGTTGGGGATTGATCTCCTCAGCGAGCAGCCTCCCCTCGCCGTGCCTGAGCGCGCTCCCGTCCCCGTGCTCTGACACTCGCCCCACCGACAGCACCCCTCCAAATCCCAGCCGCCCGTGGCCTTGAGGATGCTGCCCGTGGCCTTGGGGATTCACAGATGTGGTTCCTCCACAGTTACCTGGGGCTGTGTGTGTATAGGTGCCCTGTGCTCCCTCTGTCTCCATTCTCCAGCCAGAGGCTGCGCAGCCACAGCCCCGCTACGGGCTCAGCATCGTGAGCCCGTGATGGGCTCGGGCACAGGGGGTGCCCCAGGGACTCTCCTGCCACATCTCTTTGGTCTTATGGGATATGTCAAGCCTTTTGTAACTGGGTCCCCGTTTTGGTGATGGGGACGACCTGCTGGGCCATCCTGAGCTGCAGTGGGGTTGCTTTATCCCATTCAATACCGAAAGCCGCCGTGTTCCTCCTCCCCGAGCTCCTGTGGGAACTGAAGCACCTTCAGACTACGCCAGGCTGGAAGGTTTCCACCAGAAAGGGGTTTTGTTAGGAAATAACAGGGAGTTTTTAAAGCAGAGGGGTTTGGGAGGAGACTCTATATTCGATTTTTCTGTTTGTTTTCTCATTGTAAAACCAAAGACATTTCAGTTCTCAGAAACTGGTGATTAAACATTAAAAAAAACACACCTATTTCCCCTGAACGAAACCAAAACCTGAAGGCTTTGGTCAACCAGGTAAAACTTCCCCTGCCTGACAGGGGCCTTTTGGGATCTGAGCTAACAAAAGCCTCCTTGGCAGGACGAGCATCGCCGGGCATCTCCCTCAGCACCTCCTTCTCCCTCTGCCATGCTGAAGGGGTGGGGAGGGGGAAACTTGGGGTGTCTCCAAGCTCTGAGATGAATCCATCAGCTCCAGGTTTTTTTCCCACCAAGCCTTCTCCCTCCAGCCATCATTCCAGATGCCTGAGCATCTTGTTTACCCAGCAAAATGTGCTCGTGGAGAAAAGCAGCGCCGGGGGCATCACGTGGGCCACGGTAAACAGCCAGCAGATGCACTCTGTTTATTCTGCTGCAGAGCCTTTGCAGAAGGCACCGTTTTGCTGGTGGGCTCCTCAGAGGGGGCTTTTGCCCAGACCTGCATCCTACACGGTGGCACATGCCCACTGCTGGCAGCCCCACTGGGCACATCACACCATCCCTGGGTGCCAGGGACCAGCGAGGGCCCCGCTTTGGGCTGTCCTTGCACCCAGGGGCCATTGGAACATGCTCTTGGGCTGCCCAGGGAGGTGGTGGAGTCCCCATCCTTGGAGATACTGAAAAGACTCATAGATGAGGTGCTGAGGGACACGGTGATGGGTGAGTGAGCAGTGGAACAAACTGCCCAGAGGGGTTGTGGAGGCTCCTTCCTTGGAGGTCTTCAGCACCCACCTGGACACGTTCCTGTGTGACCTGATCTAGGTGAACCTGCTTCTGCAGGGGGGTTGGACTGATGAGCTCTAAAGCTCCCTTCCAACCCTGCCATCCTATGGTTCTATGGTTTAGTGGTGAGCTTGGCAGTGTGAGGAGAGGGGTTGCTTTTGTCTTTTCCAGCCAAAGTGATCCTCTGATGCCACGATTGCTTCTCAGGAGCTGGTCATCCCCATCAGCGCTGGAGCCAGTGCAACCCCTGGATGCCGGTGAGCCGGGGACACCTGCTCCATCCCTGAGCAGGACAATAATGGCACTTTATTTCCCCCTCCAGACATTCCCAGGGTTCTATTTTACTTTGTGGTGCCAGTCACCGATTCCAGCAACCCATTACCTTCACTGGCACGTCAAATAATTACAGAGTGGGGAGGAACGTTAAAATAGCAGCTGGAGCACCAAATATGTCAAAACATAGGGCCACAGGCTGTGTCCCGAGCAGCCAGAGCCACGGGCACACTCGTGGATGGAGACAGTTTGCCTGTGATGGAATCCCTACAACCCTGAGGCCAGGGGGTGTCATTCCACTCTGAGAAGGACAAACCATCCCTGGGCTCTCGATCACAACATTGAAAAGTATGAAAACCTTGCACACTCCTGGCTCTTCTTTTGTTAGGCTTGTTAAAGCCTTGGAAAACATCTTCCTGAATTAAGAAGCCCCATTAAAGTGCTGAATGTAATTAGGAGAGACTTGGCTGTGGAGTTCTTCAAATAGTTAAGTCAATATTGTACGGTGTAATTGTGGTAATTCCCCACTGAGAGCTGACGGCAGCCTGCCTCAGTGCAGAGGTAACTCTGGATGGGGAGGGGGGAAAAACCCTCCCCACCACAAAATGCCCCTTGTTCTGATGGCTCCCATCTGCATCCTCCGATGAGCAAAGCTTATTGCTTCCCAAAGTGCCTCTCAGACACAGCAGGAGCTGAGGAGGCTCCTCAGGAGCGGGGACCTGTCATACCTTCCTGAACCCATGCTGCATATGACACTGGGGCTGCTTTTAGCTCTGTCTCTGTTTTAAAGGGCTTTGGTGAGGATGGTCAACCTCTCTCCAGTTTATTTCCCCAGTTCAGAAATGTGAAGCATCATCACCATCACCATCACCATCACCATCACCATCACCATCACCATCACCATCACCATCACCCTTCTCCTCCTCCAGTGGTCCATTCTACTGGTTTGAGGGGAAGCTGCTGGGGATGCTCCCAGCCCAGCTGAGCCCTTGTCCTTACAAAGATCTCTTTCCAAGGATCCTAAAGGAACAAACTGGGACTGAAGCCAGTGGCCATGCTGCTGGCAGCACATGGCGATGGCAGCTCTCCTGCCTCATCACCCCTCTCCCCAGCTCAACCCAGCCGCTCCTGCCTCTCCCTTGAGTGCCTCTGTGTACCAATTCCACTGTAATTTCGTGTCTTATCAGGGGAAAAGCCTCAAGAAACCCTGAGGGTAATTGTGGTGGCACAGGACAAGCCCTCAGGGCCATCTCCCTTCCTGGCAGCCGGGTGCCTTTTGTCTCTAGGGAGATCTGTAGCTGCCCTGGCTCCTTTAGCTTCTTGTTATTGAGATGCCTCTCTTCTGGAGGACAAGGATTGTTGCTATCTCGCAGGAAAGCCCCTTCCTCGATTAAAGTGGGGAGAAGAAAAAGAAAGAAGTGCCAAAGCCTTTATTCTGAACGGGTGCTGCAATTGGGAGAGTTCATTATATTGGATTAATTACGATCATTATCAGCAGAAGGGAGATAATTACCCTGGTTGTTGTTGTTGTTGTTGAGAACGAGGTAAAGGGTTCTCGGTGGGGAGAGAGGGCTGATTGCTGTTTCCTGTTGCATGGAACAGCCTGGCTGTGGGGTGTTGGGTGGCACAGGGAGGAAACACCAGTGCTGGGGCTCTCCCAACTCAGAGCACTTGGCTCAAGGGCTCTGGCTGCAGTTACCTGCTGCCCTACTCCCTTGGTCCCAGCTCAGAAGCATCCTCCTGCTCCCCTGCATCACCCTGCTCCTCACATGAAGCTGCCTTTCCAACCTGGGTGGCTGCACAGGGCAAGTGCCCATCCCTGGGAGTGCAGGGGCAGAGGGAGGAGGGATGTGCTCAGTGCCATCCCCATGGCTGCAGGGGATGGAGAGGCCGGAGACGATGACGTGCCCCAGCTCCCAGCCAAGCCTGGCCTCGTAGTCCAGGGAGGGACAAGGCAGCTCCTCCAGCCGTGGCTTCGAATGCAGATGAGGAGGTGATTTAAAAATGAAATTTAAAATAAATAGGAGTTAAATATTAAAGAGGAGAAATCAGTATGAGCCGGGGAGGGGGTGTGCCTGAGGAACCCAGCCGGGGCTGTTTGAATAAGACACCGCGGAACATTGTTCAATTTTGATCGCCCTGGGTATTTGCAGAAGTGTTTCTCCCGAGGCAGGCGTCTCTATCTCACTGCTGCTTTTCCTGCTCTCTTAAAAAGATACCATTCCTCTCCAGGCTAGTGGCGTGGCAGGAAGGGAAGAAGGGAGAAGGAGGGTGGTGGCTGCAGGACACGGCTGGTTTCTGGGAGCAGAGATCCCCCGTTTGCTGCTGGCTGGGTTGGTCCCACATCCAGCACCCTCAGCGCTGATGAATGCAAATGCCTGCAGAGCTCAGAAAGTGTGTGTCCTCCCAGCACAGAGACAAAGCCTTTGTCTGAGGATGAGGATGTGTTTGCTGTAGTTCAGCCTGGAGTCCCCGAGATGTGTGCCAGCGATGCTGTGGGCATGTAGGGCTGGGGAGACACCCCGGCGTGTCCTGTGCCACGGGACACGTGTGGGATGAGGAGAGCTTCTCCCCATCCAACACATGATGCATGGAAGGTGCTGCACGTCCCAGGCAGGGCGAGAGGTTTGGCTTGTGGGGCAGGGAGCAAAGGGTGCAACAGCACACCGAGAAGGCAAAACTGGACAGGGCTGGAGCAGCAAGAGCAAAGGTGTCCTCTGTGCTTTGAGGAGCGGCCTCAAGGGAAGGTTTTGGGTCAAAACCCAAGCAAACAGGACCCTGGTGAAAACAGCTCTCCCTTGGCACTCACACAAGCTTCCAGTCCACGTGCAGTGGGGTGACAAGAGGTGGGAAAACCTCATCTTTGGTGGCAAGAGCATTCGAAATCCTGCTGAGCGGAGGGGCAAAGAAGCACTGCAGAGAAGGCAGCGTGAGCCAGGAGCCTGCAGAGCCTGGTGGGGGGGTGTGAGCCCCCCCGTCACTCACACCGAGGTGCCAGATGTGCTGGGAGCACAGGACGAAGGCCTCAAGCTGGGAAACTTTATTGCACGGGGAAATTCTCCTTCAGGACTCTCTCCTGCTCCTTTGGAGCTCAGTGGGAACCTCAGCACTAAACCCAGCTGTGCCAAAAACACGCACTCACACACCCCCCACCCCACCTCGCCTTCAAGGGAAGAAAGAAATGGTGCTGAGGCTGAACACACCGTGCGCTGAGCGGCTGCGGGCAGGGAACTGAGCAGCCACCGCACCTCTGAGCCCATCCTCCGTCGCCTGTCCTGCAGCCACGTCACGAATGGCACCGAACTCTCCCTGGATTCCACCTCCTGAGCTTTCTGCCTCGGCTGCCTGATGCTCCCAAGGAGCAGAAAGCTCCCTGGAGCTGCAGGAGGTCGGGGAGCCTGTGCTCAGCTAACGCCGGGGTGCATCGAGATCAGGGACCCCCGGGCAAANGCCCTGCGGACCCACAGCAGGCGACAGGGGGCGCCCCGGCACCGCCGTTAGTCGACGGGACAACGGGTCGGGCCCCTCCCGACGGGGCTGGGGGGGGGGGATTGAGGGGGCGGCCGCTCCTCTCGCTTTTAGGGGGTACTCCCTCCTTCCCCCCCCCTCCCCTCGGGCCATACCCCCATCCAACCCTNTCCGTCGCCTGTCCTGCAGCCACGTCACGAATGGCACCGAACTCTCCCTGGATTCCACCTCCTGAGCTTTCTGCCTCGGCTGCCTGATGCTCCCAAGGAGCAGAAAGCTCCCTGGAGCTGCAGGAGGTCGGGGAGCCTGTGCTCAGCTAACGCCGGGGTGCATCGAGATCAGGGACCCCCGGGCAAACCCCAAGCACTTCCCCGACCCCTCTGCCCTCCCCCACTCCCCCTCCCGCGGGTGATTTGGGGGGGATGCACAGGACACCCTCCGCGCGGGTAGGATGCTCCCCCCCCAGGGGCAAAACCTCTCTGGCAGAGACGAGGATGCCCGAGACCTTCGCCCCGGGGGACGCAGCACCCCGGGAGTGTCCCCCCCAAATACCCCAAACCCCCCCACCCCACCCCACCCCGGCCCCGCGGACCCACAGC
>WBNH01007242.1:58685-212690 GCA_013401255.1 Urocolius indicus | reverse complement strand
GCCATTGTGCTTAACTGAATTTTATAAAGCTGATCGATATCTTGGTAAAATATTCATTTTTTTTTTTTTAAACTAGCGGGCAGCGAAATCTTTGCTTTGTGCTAAAGTCAACAGCAGGGACAGTTTCAGCTCCAATAAATGCCGGGATGCGCCCAAGCTCCCGCAGAGCCGGGGAGCGGCGGGCCGGGGGCGCAGGTAGGTGACACCCGCCGCTCCTTCTCCCCCCTTCATCCCCCTCTTCTGACTCCCACCTTCAGCTTCTCCTGCATCCATCCCTCCCTCCCTCCCTCCTCTTCCTCCTCTTCTTCCTCCTCCCCAGCTCGCCCTCAGATCCTGCGGGGCGCAGCGGGGGGAAGGATGCTCCCCGCCACCTCTCCTTCATGTTTTGGGGGGGGGAGGGGGGGGGAGTCTTGACCCCACCGCCCCTTTCCCAGCCGAGGAGCCGTTTTAGGAAGCAAAAGCGCGGTGGCGAGCGGGGGAAGCGGGGAAAGGGAGAAGGAGCGTTTTGTGGGGAGTGGAGAGGGGATGCCCGGGTAGGAGCGGAGTGCGGCCGGGGCAAAGTCGGCTGGAAGCACCGATCCTGCGCGTTTCAGCACCAAAAACCCGTTGCTGGGTGGGGAAGTCGTTGTGGCTCGGTCGGAGGAGGTTTGGGAGACTCCCGCTCTTGTCCCGCTCTTGTCCCGCACCCCAGGGTTTTGCCTTTTCCCCCCCTCCACCACGTCCCCACCGCTCTCAAATCCATCTCTCTTTTACATCGACGTGCGTTTGTTGGGGTTTCTTTTTAATGCCCGTTGTGCTCCCGGCTCCGTGGCAACTCTTTTGTTCCCAACCGGTAACGACCAACGCCGTGTCCTTCCCGTGTCCGTGACACCGGGAAAGCTCCTGTGCCCGCAACCGCCGCCGGTACCGGCGCGCAGGACACGGCCCCGCGTGGGAAAAAAATTAGAGGGGTGGGGGGGGAGGGAGAAAAAAAAGCACCAGTTTCTCCCCTGCTCGTGTTTCCTCGATACAAGGGGATAAACGCGTGTTTCGGCGGCCCTTCCCGAGGCTCGGGCGCTCTTGCACGCCCGGCCGCGGACACGAGTGGCATCGCCCACGCGGGGAAGGAGCGAGGCGGCGTGTGCGTGAGTGTGTCCCCCGGCCCTGCGCGGCTGAGGTGACACGTTACATGTCCCCGGCGAGGGGGAAAAAAAAAGGCGCAGGGCGGCTATAATAGGCTCTCAATAATTCATCAGCTCCCGGCCCGCTCGTAATGCACCTCCGCGCGCTCGCCAATTACTTGTCATTAAACGCCTGTCGCCCGCGCGGGGAGGGGGGACGCGAGTGGGAAGGTCCCAGCCTCGGCTCCTCAGCAGCTCTACGCGATGCGGGGAGGGGGATGCTGCCTTTCTGCCCGCTCCCTCGGGTTGGTTTTCCCCTATTCCTGCAGCCGAGCATTCCCAGCTCCCTCCAACTCACCCCCCACCCTTCCAAACCTAACGATGGGGTACCAGCGCCGAGCTCCGTTTCGGCCGTGAATTCCCCCAAAACACAGCTTTGAGTTGGTTGTTTTTTTTTTTTTCGGGGAGACCGAGCGGCGTGTAATGGTTTGGGAAGGCTGAGCCGAGTCGGGCAGGGATGCTGCGGGAAAGGAGGGGGAGCAGGCGCTCAAACCCCAACCCTTTCGCTCTCCCTCGGTGGTTTTTTTTCTGTTTTATGTTNGGGGGGGGTGAGGGGGCACCTAATACCATGCTGCAATGTCTCAAAAGCCATAAAGCATAAAGACCATGAAGAAGGTGGCACAGGACGAAGCCCCCGCGCTTGGGCAAAAGGGATGTGCTGGTTACCCCCGGCCCCGACGTGCCCCGGCCTCGCTACCCTGCCCTGTCCAGCCCTGTCCAGCCCGCTCCTGCCACTAAAAGCCGCGTTTATTGATGATCTTTTAAAAGAAAACACCCTCCCAAAACTCAACGACAACAACAAACAACAACAACAACAAAAAAAAGAGAGATAAAAAACACCCAAGACCGGACAACTCGGGGATGAGATGAGTCTAATTATTGGTGGTTCTAAAAAGAGCTGGAACACCCAAGTAGGGCTTAACTCGTCTCCTGGGAAACTGATGGAGACCTATTTTACAAGCTGTAATTCTGCTTTAGACTATTGCAAGGCGAAGGCAGTTTCACACTGTCCTCTTTCTTCTAGAAATAGTCCTAATCCTATATTTCGGCCGGGTATAAGTCGGCTTGTGCTCGGCGCTAGATTAATCCAGAAACCACATAAAACCAGGTAGGGAAGAGGATGGCAAAAGGGGAAGAGGAAAGGGAAAAAAAAACACCAAATAACCCTTCAAAGTTTGTTACCTCTGCCCTGCCCAACCTTCAAAAGAGCAAATATTAAAGGATGGTGCCGACGGCTCGGAGCTAAAAACGGGGACCGGGGGGTTTTCGGGAGGAGATGAGGTTTATTTTTGAGGGAGGGGGATTATTTTTTCCCCTCTTTCTCACTGCGGTGGTTTTTCAGGCTCCCACGGTGGCGAGAGAAATATTTTGCCGACGGAGCCGGGGTAGGGGAGAGGCCGTGAGGGGATGTGGATTTGGTAGGTGGTGATTTTAGCTGGGGGGAAAACTAAACCAAACCAGAGGGGAAAAAAAAAAAAGGGAGAAACAAAACCAAACGCTCCCCCCAAATAAAACAAAAACAAACGATTCAAACGTTGCCCCGAAAGAAGGGAGGAAAAAAAAATGATAGGGGGGAAAATACCTCCCACCAAACGAGTCCACTCGCAGCCCCGGCTGGGCACTGCTCTGCGGGCTTTTTTTCCCCTCCCCTTAAATTATTCTTTAAGGCTCTCGTGTGTGCTGCGGGGGGGGGGGGTGCTGGGCCATCTCTTGAGACACAAGGACTGCCGAACCCCCCTGTGACCCCGGGGCTCGGCTCGAAATAACGACGTTTAGGGCGTTCGGAGGGGCTGGAGCCGCTTGCACCTGAGCGGGGAAAGGGAGGAGGAGGTGGTGGGGAGCAAATGATGGTGGTGGGGGGGGGGAGATGGCCAGGCAGAGACGGGGGGGGTACGGATCGAGCCCGGGGTAGTTGTTTTGGGTGGGTGATGGATGAAGAGATGGAGAGAGAGGTGCAGGGAGAGACGCGGGGATCAGAGTAGGGAGGAAAGGAGGGATGGAGTGATGGAGGGATGGATGGATACAGGGATCGATGAAGGGATGATGAAGGGATGGATACAGAGATCGATGAAGGGATGATGGAGGGATGGAGGGATGGATAGTGATTCATTCGGACGCTGTTGCAGCAGGACCTTGACCCCCTTCCCCTGAGCGTAGGGTTCCGGGGAGGTGGTGGCGAGCCTGGTAGCGGCAACGGATAACGAAAACGTGCACAACCGGGCCGGGCAGGCGTCGGGAAGGCTGGATGGAGGCTGTGCCGCCGGCGGGGCAGCGGCTCGGGGCCGGGGGGGGGGCCGGGCAGGGGGGGCCGTGCCTGGCCGTTATATTTGCAGGTGCAGCCGCGCGTGAAATTGCATGTTAAAACAAAATAATAATAATAATCAGAAAAGTTTTTAAAACCGCAAACGAGGCGGAGGCGGCTCCTCGGGGACAGGCCGGGGAGGGAGCCCCTGCTCACAGCCCCCCCTCCAAGAAAGGGGGTTCGTTTGCGGGCAGCGTCTGGCGGAGGGGCTGCCACAGCCCGGGAGGGTACAGACACTGCCCCGGGGGTCTGGACACAGCCCCCCGCCCGCAGCTCCCGCGCGGGCAGGACACGGCCCTTCTGCCCTTAATTCTCCCACGGATCCTTCTCTTTCCCTTTCTTTCATTTCATTTTATTTCCTTTTGTTTTTATCTTCTAATTTTCTTTCCATTTTTTTCCCTTCCGTTTCTTTCCATTTTATTTTTTTTTTTCATTTCTCTCATTTCTTTCCCTTTCTTTTAATTTCCATTTTTTTTCCTTCTCACATCTTTTAATTTGTTTCGCTTCCCCCCTCCCTTTGTTTTCCCTACTTTTTTCTCTTTTCAGTTTCTTCCCTTCCCCTCCGTTTCTTTTTTCTCCCCCTTTCCTTTTTTTTCCCCTATTTTCTCCACTTTTTAAAGGATTTTTTTTTTCCCCTTTCCCCCACTTTTTGTTCCTTTCAGTTTTTTCTCCCCCTGCTTCCACCCCAGCTCTCCTCGCAGCCCCCCTCACTCCCTCAGTGGAAAGAGCAGCTTGGGTGAGGCTGGTGGCTTGCGGGCAGTGCCCTGCTGCCACGGTGATGGGCACTGAGTGAGGAGCACAGCGGTGGCTCTTTCCTGCTGTCCCCTCACCTGCCAGGGGCTAGTTTGTTTTTATATAGAGCTTGAGGGAGAGGAAATCCCCCGACATACTCTTTGCTGCAGACAGCGGGGGTTTTGGCAGCCAGATCCCTTTTGCTGAGCTGGGAGGTCTCTACCTGTCCAAACCCCTCATCCCTGCTAGCACCATCCATCCATGCCAGGCCAGGGCAAGGTGCTCCCCTTGGCTGCACAAGGAATGACTTTCTACAGCTTTTTTTTTAAAACCTGTGTGAGATTTAAAAGCAGCAAAGGGAACGAGCCTCATCCCTCCAACGGCTGGGAAGCAGCTCCCCAGCGCCAGCAGCGCGGAGGAGGGATGGAAACACGCCGAGTTTATTTCCCACCCTGGGATTGAAGGCATGGCTATTTGGTGGGGTTTTGGAGACCTTGAATGGCTTTGGCAGCTTTCTGCCCCGCGGAGAGCGGCCGCGCTGCCTTTCGCTGCCTTTCCCCTGCGCGCTCCTTGATTCCAACGGCCCAAGGAATCAGTGGCGGGGGGGTGGGGGAATGAGGAGGAGAGAGCTGGGGCAAACTTGATGGCTTCAGTGCGCGCTGCCTCGGTGTCTGCAGCCCTCATTAAAGGAGCAGATTCCCATCTCCGATTTGCTTTCTTTGTGTCTGCGCTCGTTGTGCGATACCTGTGTCACGCGCCGCTGGCTCCCGGCGGCAGCCTGATCCTGGCCCCGGGGAAGCTTCACGAGGTGATTTGCCACGATTGGGACCCTTTTTTAGGGCTTTGAGATGTGTTGGTAAGCCGTGGGGAAAGGGAGAATGGAAAATACTGTAGCAGCACCTTGTGAGAAAGTTGGGGAGTTAATTCGCTCGTGGAGCGCTTTGAGGGGATGCGCGTTGGATGCGAGCTCGGGAAGGGCTTTGGAGAGGAGAACAAACTCTGGCAGCCAAAAGTACCTCCCAGGTGATGATTAAACCCCTTCCTGTGCCACTGTGAGGCTCCCCCCTTCCTCCACACCGCGTAACCCATTGTCCCTGGCAGCAAGAAAAGGGGTGACGGATGTGTGAACCCCATTCTTCAGCAGAGCTCTTGCTCTGCACGGGGCTGTGCATCACCCCTGAGTGGCCCTAAAGACACGGGAGGGACAAAACCGACAGTGCTGGGGTTGTGGGGGTCAGGGGAGGGTGGGCGGGGGGGGGGTGTGCAGAAGGTGAGGCTCGTTTCAAAAGGGTTTGCCAGTACATTCTGTCACCCCCGGGCACAATCAGAGACATCATTAGCAAACTAATAAAATAGCTGCAGATGTTGAGCCAGCAGCAGAGTGTGTTTCTTGGGAGCACCCTGACAAACTCTTTGGTTTGGAGAGTCATTAGCTTGCTCTTGGTTTTCTCTTTGTTTCTTTTCCTTTCCCCTCCCCATTGCTTCCCTCCTCTCTGAATTTTTAGGGGCAGAAAAAGAAAAGAAAAAGGTCTGGAAAGAGCCTTTTGCGTGAGGCAAAGCAAAAATCCAACGCCTGCCCTGAAGAAATGCCCACGTCCAAGCCCACAGCACGGCTGCCAGAGACGGGAGACATGCAGAGACCCTCAAAGAAATAAAAGCAGGGGGAGGCAGGTGTTTCCCTGCCCTTGTCCGGAGCAGGGCTGTGTAGTGCTTACACCGGCACCGGGATGCTTGGAAGAGGAATATATCAAGCAGAGCGAAAGGCTCTGCTGCTGCAGAAACGGAGCTGAGGTTTCTGCAGAAAGAAGCAAACCCTCATCACACCCATGCCCAGGAGGGGGTCGTGTCTGATTAAGTGCCTCTTAACCTTCTCTATATCCTGTTACTAAAGGGAGGGGAAAAAAAACAAACCCCAAACCACGTGAGGAGCTGCTGCCTCTTCACCCGACCGTAAAGGGGGAAAAAAAAGCGGAGAGGATGCTATTGCCCATCTCTCCAAGATGTTTGGATCCATCACACCAGCTGAGCTGTGTCACAGCAAAAAGCCCAGCACCAGCCAGGTGCTGCGAGAGGGCAGGTGAAGGGAGAAGTCACTTAGAGAGCGACTTCAGGTTCTCCCAGCTCTGGATTCTAACGTTGCCGGGGCTGTTGTTTTTGCTGCTAACCCAGCAGTGCTGGTTTCTCTGGGGATGCTGAGGCTGCTCCAGCAGAATCCATTCCCCTTGATGCAGTCCTTTACAAATTGGGAGCGCTTTCCTGCACTCTGTGTGTGTGTGTGTGTGTGTCCCCGAAGTGTTGCTGCGGTTTGTACCTGAATCCAACTTAGTAGGGCTACTCCTGCTCCCTGAAACCAATTTAGCAGACAGTTTGGGTAGGGAATGGGGTGAGACAAGGGTGAGCTAGGTGAGTGTGCCAGCAGCCGGTGCCACGTTTGCAGGCAAGGCCACGAGGAATGACCGAGGGAGCTGCGATGTGTCAGGCTGCGGGATGCGGTGGCGTTTGAGATGCAGCGGGGTTTTGGGTTGATGAAAAGCCCTGAGGATTCAGGGCAAAGTGCAGGTTACCTGTCCTCACTCTGCAGCCTCTGTCATCTTCCTTTTGGTGTGCCTGGGCCGTGCTCAGAGGTACAGCCCTACACCTGAGCCGTGCCGCCGGAGCAGGGCCGAGCCGGCACATCTCTCTTTTTTTTCCCCCCCACCTCCTCCCCGAGTTACTTATTAACCACTGTTCATTTGACAGGATCAATATTTCAAGCGAGGGAGTAAACACTTAAGAAGCAGCACTCTGCTTTTGCTGCCTTTCCTTGGGCGAGATGATTTATTTGGGCAGGCGCATCTGCACGACGCGGCGGCGGCGGCGGCAAGAGCCCGGAGCCCCGGCTGCCTCTCGGCTCTGGGATATGCAAAGCACATTTATTTCTTCCTCCTCTTCTTTCTTTTTTTTTATCTCTCTCATATTGCATGTTGATCCCATACATATAGATTGATTTCGTTTCAGGTAGATAATGAAAAGTCAAGTGGAAAATTTACACAGAGGCACTCAGGATCTCGACTTTCTATTGGTATATAAATTGGTTTATTACTTCATTCCCTTAAACAGGGGCTTTCGCGCCGGGGAGCGCTGGAAAATGGATCGTGTTTAAACACCAAACCATTTACCTCTCATGTGGGTTTGGTTTGGGTTTGGGTGGTGGGGGTTTTTTTTTCCTCCCTCCCCAAGCAGTAATTTCCTCGCCACTTCTGTTAATTACCAAAGATATTTGTGTTTAAACAAGGGCTCGCTCCTCCTCCATCCCTCCAGCAATTCATCTTCCTCCTCTCCTTCCCCTGCGCCTGGAATGTCCTGCAGGGAGCTTTGGGAGCTCTGGGCCGTGCCCACCCCACCGACACGTTGGTTGAGCTGACAATACCTTGGCAGCTTTTATTAATTCCCCATAAGCAGCTTTCGTTTCGCCACCCTCGCCCGGCGTCGGGAGCTGAATAGAGGGCACTGCATGGGAGAGCACAGCTTGCAACGAAAAACAACCCCCCCCTCAACCCTAAGCAACCCCCTGAAAACCCACCCCCACCAGAAAAGAAAAAAAAACCCCAAACCTAGAGGAAACATTATTAATAAACATCTCCTGGACATTTGGTGGCTGGTATAGGCTGCTCCAGCTTAAAGCAATTAATTCAGGATACTGACATAAACTCTCCAGCTCTTTGACAGCTTGGAGCTGAAATAAAAATGCTAGTTCTCCAGGGAAAAGGAGAGGATAGTTGGCTCTTTTCTGGACTGTTTGCTTATAGGCCCAGAGAGCAATCTTCCTCGCAGAATGAAATGCAAGGACACAAACAATGTACCAGGGAGAGAATAGGAGATGGGAATGAACAGTTTGAACTATTTGCTCAGCAGAAGGGCAGCCACAATGCTCGGCCAATGGCTTTCCCATGCATCAACCCGGCTTCTTAGCCCCTTTTGTTGTTCAGCCTCTTCCTCCGGCCAGATAAGAGCACAGCTGCGGCGGCACAGCTAAAGTCAGGCCCTTCCACTTACCCACCCCGCTCTCGCCTCGCCTCGCCTGCGTTTCTGCCCCTGAAGTGCCTTCCCAGGGGCAGCCGGTGCCGTATTTGCCCCCAAGGCCACTTGCCAGCGCTCAGAGGCGACTCATCCCCTGCAGCTTGCTTTGGCTCCTTCAGGGATGGCTTGGAAAGGTTTTTTTTTGGGCAGCCACGGTTGGCACCGTGTCCCCTTGTGCCCTGCTTGGCTCTTGAGCCATGCTGGGATGCTCGTCTGGGGACGGGACATCCCTTACCTGCCCTGACACACGCAATCTCATCCTCCTTCAGGGTGAGCTGCACAGGGGCCGGGCTCCCAAAGAGAAAGGACGTGGCCCTCAGGGGCTGGAGATGCAGAGTTGCAGAGGAACAGAAACGTTTTGTGTTGCTTGGAGGCAACAAGCGACCTGGAGCATTTAACTGCCACAAACACGCCTGGTCCTCGCAGAGAAAGGGGGTGGCATCTACCTCCTGCGCTCACCCCTTGCCTTCCCCATCCTGCCCTGTGCCCTCGTGCCCCTGAACGTCAACCCAACCCTCCCCTAACCTTCCCCAGCCACCTTTTGTTTTGCTCTGGCAATGTCACTGCTGATGGGGTGGGCGAATTGCTGCAATCAGACATCAGCAGGCAGCAGGCCCTGCCGCTGGCCGGCTGAGGAGGGGATGCTTTGCTGCCTTTATTCTTTATCCCACCCCGGGCTGTTGGTTTTGGGAGCTGAGGCCGCACCGCCCGCTTCTCTTGTCCTGGGGTTTATTGAACTTGAAAGGGTTGGTGTTTTTTTTTTTTTATGAGGTGAAAAGGCAGAAAGGCAGAGGGACTAAACAAAAAGGCTGCCTGGCTGAGATGACGCTGGGTCTTTGGAGCACACCTGCAGGAAACGCTGCTGCCATCACCCAAATCTTGACACAGCGATGGGCCTTTGGTGGGGGTGTGTGTGTGTGTGTGTGTTTTGCTTCGCTTTGTTTTCCACCTTTTTTTTTTTACCCCCTTCTCCCCTGGTGGGTGGTCAGGCTGAAAAGCAGGAGGGTTCCTATTGTCTCTGTGCTGCTTTAGGAGCTGACCCCACGTGTCCCTGGAAGCCTCTGAGGAGCACCTGGCTGTGCCCTGCACCCAGGGCTGCCGCAGCTCCCCATCAGCCCCGCAGCCACGGCACCAATGCAGCCGGCTTACAGGTGCCTGGCCAAGCAGTCCCTCAAGAACAGGGGCTTCATGAAGTGCAAGACGCAGGGTTTCTATGCCCAAGCAGTATCTTCTCACCCCCCATGGCTGGGGTATCCCATTGGATCCGTATCTCAGGACATCTCACGTTAGGAGGGACCCATAAGGCTTATCAAGTCCAATTTGCTGGTGCAGCGCTGAAGGAAAACGGGTGCTGGTGTTCATTTCAGGGTGCTTTATACCTTCTAGCTTCAGACCTGTCCCACAAAGTCCCTGAAACGGGCTCATCTTGCCCAAAACAGGAGGCTGAGCCCTGGGAGCAGCCGTGGGAGCAGAGCGATGCCAGCGGGGCTCATGGGGCTGCTCCCTGCCCAGATGGGTTCATTAATGAGACATTAAAGAGGCGGAATGACACTTTCCCAGCACTCACTCACAGGGCTAATTTCCAGAGCCCTCCGCCATAGACAAAGAGAGAGCGCGGGTCGAGCGCGGAGTCGTTTGCGGCGCTGCCGGCGAACGAGTTGAGGGGGAGCAAATAGAGTTATGCAGAATTTAAATTAAAGTTGACACTAATGTAAACACGGCAAATGCAACTGCGTGTGTAAGGAACGGGATGAGGCCGGGGTTTTAATCAGCTCCTTTTAACTCAGGTGGCATTTGAAATCCTCGCCATTTAAATTGGATAGAAGCCGCGAGCCGGGAAGGGAGGAGCGGCAGAGAGCAAGGCAAGAGGGCTCTGCTCTGCCCCCAGCTCCTCCCCGAGGGATGCCCTGGCTGCAGGAGGGGGACTGAGGCTCAAGGGACAGGGGTGCAGCTGCTCAGAGGGGAGACCCGCTGCCAGGTTAACGATGAGAAGCCCTGTGCCTGGCTCAGACCTGGACAAAGGTGGGCAGAACATCCCCAGCAGTCGTTCCCCACCTCCCCACGTGAGGCTTCCCAGCCTGACTAGAATCTTGCCAGCTCTTTGACCCTCCTGCACCCTTTGCATTGACGTTTCGTGGCGGCACAGGCACTCCCCACCTATGCCCACACAGAATCATAGAATGGTAGGGTTGGAAGGGACCTCCAGAGGTCCAAACCAAGAACCAAACCCAACCAGCAACCCTCAGAGCTTCCCTAAGTGGACCCAAGTTCCCCTCGTGCCTGTGCAGCGCACGCTGGGGATGGAGGGGGGTGTCTGTCAGTGCCTGT
The DNA here is from genome assembly GCA_013401255.1 of Urocolius indicus. NCBI lineage: Eukaryota > Metazoa > Chordata > Aves > Coliiformes > Coliidae > Urocolius > Urocolius indicus. The sequence continues at coordinate 202,109 of WBNH01007242.1, read as the reverse complement.
CAGGTTACCCCATGGCTCCATCTCCAACCTCCATCGTAGACTTGGCTGAGAAAACAAAAAAAGGAAAGGGCAGAGCCTGCCTCAGCTACTTCAAAGCGGGGTGATCCTAAACGGGAGCAATAACAATAGGCATTAACCCAGCCGAGGCAGGAGCTGCTTCACGGGAGCTTTGTAACCTGGCAAGGCCCAGGGTGCTTTCTGTTACAGTTACTGGAACAATGCATTTGGCAACTGAATTCTTCTGTCTTTGTTGGTTTGGCTGTTTTCAAAGGGACTGTAATGCCCCTGGCAGGAAGGTGCTGCCAGCGTGGCTCTGCTGCAGCTTTCTCTGTCCCTAGACAAGGTGCCTTGGTACGAGGCACCATCCCCACCGCTGTCCAAGCAGTGCCAGGGCTTGCACACAGCCTGGCTGGCCACTGGCCCCCACAACCCCCTGGCCCCAGGGGTTGAGCCGGGGCAGAGCTGCTGTGCTGGGCCATGCTGCTTCCCTCCTTGAGTCAGCTTGCTCCTGGAGGGTTGGGGCAGCACCTGTGAGCCCAGGTAAGCCCAAGACGTGCTGAAATGGCATCAAGCCTTCTGCCCATCAAGCCGTGCCACACGTTCCCCTGGCAGCTGGGGCAGGGATTGCTTCAGCCTCCACATGTTTGCCCCAAGGAGCGTGGCTGGGATGAAGAGTTGTTGGAGAAGACAGGGGAGGAATGACCCTCACCAGATATTTCCCTTTCATTTTGCAGTGGTGGTGGTGTGACCTGCTTCGGGCAGCCCTTGCACCACCAGGCTTGCTGGCCCATGGGGTGTGTGTCCACGTGGAGCTCAGTTAAGCTTCATCCCTGCTATAAATTGAAGCCTACAGCTGAGGAAGGGGAAGCAGCTTGTGCCACAGCTGAGCAAGGTCAGAGCCCTTCATTCCCCAGCATCTTGTAGCCCAGGGCTGGCAGCCACAGGTACCAATCTGTTCTGGGGGGAGTCAAACAAAATGCAAAGCCTTTTACGTGCATGTGGAGGGGGAGTCAGCTCCAAAACCAAAAATCATGACAGCAATGATGGGTAACAATGGTAGCAAAGATGATAATCACAGTATCATGATTAATAAAATGGTAGCAACGTTATTGTTGTTGTTGTTTCAACTCACCTTTGGGGAAGAAGAAATCTCATTCTTGGGATTTTTGGGCATCCTGCCTTTAACAACTGGGTGCCTCCAAGACACCTGGGGTGCCAGAGCCAGATGAACACATGGGCTGGTATGAAGTTTATGCACCCTGGATCTCTCCTGAGGTGTTAGGGGGGTTGCAGAGGACTCCTGGGGCAGCCTGGGGGGGGGGTCCCACTTCTCCTCCCCACGTTACTGTGCAATGCAAGAAACGTGCAGCGCTGTGTGGGACCGGACTGGGCTTACCTCAGGTAGGTGCTGCCTGGCAGGGATGCCTCCCACAAAACACCTCTGGCTCCTGGCCCCATCCCAGCCTCCAGAAATCTGCCTGCCTGCCTGCCTGCTGCCTCTGGCAGAGCTGGCCCAGCCCTGCAAAGGATTTCGTATTCCTGTAGCTGCCCTAATCCCCCCCAGTGTGACTCAGCACTGGTAAGATGTAATAAAAAGCGCTCTAATTACATTAATTATCCCCTCTAGGTATCCCAGCTGCCCAGCTGCAACACAAAGACGTATCGCAAGGGTCTGATTTTGGGGGAAAACACTGCCAAGGGTTCAAAGGAAGGGGAAAAGTCCCCCCCAGGATTCAGGTGGCAAAGCTGGGGAGCGCCTCAGGCAGCGGGGTGACGCATTCCTGAGCCCCTGGGAAGGGAGGGAGAGGGGTCCCAGCTGGGGGAATTTCACCCCACAGCCACCCCTCAGCCTCTCGCCTCCTCACCCATGCCTATGTCCACAAACCCCTCCGAAGGCTTTAATGAGCTTGCAGACGGCTATTGTCTTGACAAATCTGATTGAAACCAGCCAAGGGGTTCAAGGGTTAGGAGGGGAGGGACGCACAGACACGGAGACACCAGCCAGCCCGGCTTGGCTGCGTGGAAATCAGAATGGATGGGGCTCTCACACAGGTGCGAGCCGCAGAGACCTTTGGAGTGATGGTAATTGATGCTGAAGAGCACCCGAGTGGCCCTGACATGCCATTCTTTAGTGTTTTCATTGCTGCTGGGTGACGTGGGGAAGGAGGAAGCTGAGGAGCTGATAAAGAAGCAGAGGAGTTGATGTGATCTGCCTCGACTTTGCTGCTCAGTCCCTCCCCGGGTAGAGGCAGAGAGCCCTTTCTCTTGCAGAACTGCTGAGGCAATAAGAGAGAGGTGGCACAGGGATGTTGTTTGCTTAAAGCAATTTGGGTGCCACCTGGGTTTTTCCCCCCCCCACACACCTCATCTCTTAGGGAGAACTGCTTCCATTGGGACCTGCTGCTGGGTAAAAAGTGCTGCAGCTCCCTGGGGAGGACCAACCAACAGCCCTTATCAGGAGGCTGGGGCAAAGTCCAAATTGCTCAGCGCATTTTTGGGCACTCCTCAACACCTCGCCTGTTGCGTTCGGAAGGGGGAAGGCGAAGCAGAGGGGCAGCGTTTGCACCCCTGCATTGTTTCTGCTGCAAAGCTGGGCAGCCCCTGTGCTTGCAGAGCCCGCTGCACCCCTCTCCCCTCTGCCCAGCCACCCCAAGCCGGGTTTGGGTTTNGGGTTTCTTTGGGTTTTTTTTAACATCTTGAGACCTTCAGGAATGTTGTCCCCGTGCGAGTGCAGCGCATTCAAACTGCTGGAACCACCTTCATCTCAGCAAGAGCGGCAGAGATAAGAAATAGGGCTGAAGTTGGCCGGAATGAGCGGCCGCATCTGCCTCACAATGCCCCGGCTGCCTGTTTAAAGCTGTGACCGGGGAATGGCACCAGCAAACTATGCTGGCAATGTTTAACAAACCATCCGTCTTTTACCTGGTGCTGCTCAGCACGAAGCCTCGTCTGAGCCACGGGGCCTATCGAGTCTTGCTCTGCTGTCTGCTTATCGGGGGAGATTAATCTCCCGGGTATCACTATATTAATGTTGAACCCGGCCTTTATTGCTGCGAGTCCCTCCTCTGGGGTGGCAGGAGGCTGCAGGGGGTGGCTTTCTGATGCTGTCAGGGATCTGTGTTTGCCTGGCTCATCCCCATCGCCTCCACCCACACAAAACCCCAAATGCAGCGTGGCATGAGCCTCACGGATCAGAGAATGGGCAAATCATGGAATCAGAGAATCATTTGGGTTGGAAAAGACCTTTAAGGGCAAGTCTCAGCCCTCCCCTCACCCTACCAAGCCCACCACTGATCCACAGCCCTCCGCACCTCAGCTCCGTGGCTTTGGCATCCCTCCGGGGATGCTCATCTCACTGTCCTTTATGGGGGAGGCTGTGTGCCTGGTGTTACCCCCAGCACCACCCCAGCACCACCCCAGCACGGCGGCTGATGGCAGGGAGGCTGCAGCAGGAGCCTCTCTGCACCTCCTTTACAGGGACCCACGGAGCCAGGGGGCTCAAGGCCATCTCTGCTGCATGAGGGGCGCAGGGAAGGAGCGGGGTGAAGGTGGCTGTCAGGGAGGTGGCCATGGCAGGGGGCTGGGGCCTGAATTCCTGGCAGAGAGCTGTGCACACACGCCTTATCTCGCCCAGCCGTGTTTGTGCAGTGAGGAGCCAGTCACCCTGGCAGGCGAGGGGGAGGGTGGGGGGAGAGCAGCACCCGCAAGCAGCCCCCCAGCCCCTTCCATCCCAAGTCTCTTGAGTTATTTTGTGTGCTGCTGTAGGCTTTTTGATAAGGTGTCAGTGTCTCCTGGTCCCTGGGAGGACTCGTCTCGTTCCAGAAGGTGGCTGGTGCTTTGGTTGCAGCCGTATCTCGTGGCACTGCCTCGTTTCAGAACCAGTGCCTGGCATGTGCTCGTGGCAGAGGGGTGGCACGGTCACAAGCATCACCTGGAGAGGTCCCAGCACTCACACATTGGCTCTGCATCGTCTCGAGCCTGTGAGACCTCCCCTTCTGAAAGGGATCTGCCATGAAAACGTTGGTGCTGCACGTAAAGGTGAATCCTGAAAGCGAGCCAAGCCCCGTCTGCCCAGGCTCAGTGGGGGTGAAGGGGAGGGGACACACAGGACCTGGAGGTCCCGGCAGGTGGGTATTAACCCCGGGTGCTGTGGGATGGAGGGTGCAGCTGTGACTATGTGACTCCCCTCGTTACTGAAGCCCCCCTCCTGATCTCAGTGATGCCAGGTACATCCCCTTCCAATGCAGAAGGGAGCTGGGAACCTTTATTTGAGCAAAACCAGGGCACTCCTGCATCACATCTGTGCCACTCAGCCTCTCTTCTCCCTCGGTTGTAACGAGCAGCGTGGGAAATGTCCAGCTCCTTATCAATAACAGAAGACAGGAAGGTGAACGCTGCTGGCACGCTGCCCAGCTCAGATGTACCTGCCGGGCACTCATCTGGGCTCCTGGCTCCTCCTCAGCTGCCTCAGCACAAGGCAAAAGATGCTTTTTCTTGTCTGTGAACGGAGCTGGAGGGTGCCCAGGAGGCGGCTGTGCTGGCGGCGGGCTGCAGCCCGGCCACCCCCTGCCCTCTCCGAGCAGCCCCTGTAATTGCATATTTACCCATCGGAGGCTCTCATTATCTCATTATCATGAGAGGTTAACTGAGTGGCTCTGGGTCACTGAGAAGGTCACTAACAAATGCCAGCGAGGGTTCAGATTCATCCCTTGCCTCGCCATCACTCTGGCGCTGAGCGGCTGATCCTGAGGTTGCTGTGGACACATCCCTTGCCGAGCTGGGAAGGATTTGCCCCCTCCACCCCCAGCTTTGCTCTGGCAGGTTGGGTGCATTGTGCTGTGCCTGGCTGAGCAGGAATGGGCACACCAAGCCACTTGACATCCCTCCCCTGGGCACAACAAACCCTTTCACATCGCTCCCCTTTGCACCCCTGACCCCTGCATGAAACAACCGTGTGGTCACAGGAAAGAGCCGGAGGGAGGGTCACCGTGAGCCCCCAGCTTCAGGAGCCAGGCTTTGCAGCCTTGGAGCCACGGACTGGCAGGGGTTGAAAGGCACCTCTAGACATCATCCAGTCCAACCCCCGTGGCTCAGGATGGAGTCAAGATGCAGCAGGTAACAGGGGTGACAGGGCTTTGCCATGCAGCCCTCTCCCCGGGGTTTTGCACTGCCCTCTCAGGTGTTCACCATCTGGGGACTCTTGAAGTGCCTTGTCAGCACGGGGCACGAGGCTGGTGAGCTTGGAAAGAGCACCTGGAAAGAGAAGGGCTTGCAGCCTGCTGCAGGAGGAGCGGCCCCTGCCCCTTCCCCTGCCTAAGCTAACTCTTGTGCTATGTCGAATAACAGGCAGGCGGAAACCCTGCCCACGCTGGCAAGGGACAGAGGCTTCCCTGTTTGGATCCGAGATGGGGATTTCTGTGGCTGAAAGTACCTTTGTTATTTTTCCAGGAAAGCTTCCTTTTTGGCTGGCTGCAGCCCTGCATAGGATGCACGCAGCAAATCCACTGCAGCCCCTGATGGAGGAGGCAAAATATTTAAACAAGCAATTATGAATGAGCTTTGGTTGCTCAGCCCGAGAGCAGCTTCCTACCTCTGTGTTAAAATGTAAGTGATTTTAGCCTGGAAGCCCCAGCCCAGCCTCAGGAGTTCATTAAGAACCCCTCTCAGATTGGAGCTCTGTGGCCGGGGAGGACCATAATTAGCCCGCTGTGCTCGTTAATCACTTGTGCTGCTCCAAGGCTCTGCTCCCCTTCCAGCCTGGCGCTGCCTGGGAGCAGCTCCTGCCCGCTGCTTCACATTTATCTTCTTCCCCAACAGATTAAGGAGCCTTTTAGCACCCTGGTTTTTTCTCCCTCAGGGGTTGGGGCTGATCCCTACATCACAGTCAACTCATTTCTCAGTGTTTCCGAGCAGCTCAAGGCGAGCCCTGGGCTCTGCCTGCCATGCATGTGGGCTCCTTGGTCCAGCCTGGCATTAACCTCCTGGCTTCCCCACCCTGCAGCAGAGCCTCAGCTGGAAGGCATAGCAATGAAAGAGCTTTCCTCTGGCTCTCTGTAAGCTTTGACTTGGAGCAGAGCACCTCAATCACTGAGCAAAGCAAGAGCTTGCCATCAAACAGCACGTGCAGAAGGATGTTGGGGGGACATGGGTGGGGAGACACAAGTTGGGAGACAGAGATCCAGAGACCACTTTTCACATCCATAGCACTAGTGTATTTGCAGAAAAGAGTAAAAGCACTGGTCCATTTCTTCCCACCTCCCTCTTGGCCAATCCTGGAGAGCCTCACCCTACAAAGAGGGCCCAGGCATCATCATCATCATCATCATCTCCCTCAGCTGGGGTGCAGCAGCTGAGACCTCTGTGGTGGATCTGAAGCAGGGAGAGGTGAGTTCCTGGTTTTGTTCTCTATGGCAGTGTTTCTCCTGGCTTTAAAATACTTGTTCTTACTGAGTTGTTTGTTAAAGAGTGAAGGTGTAAATAAAGCACCAGCGACTAAAAGGACCCATCCTGACCTATGTCTGAGCACAAGCTGGGGATGCAGGAGCTGTGGCTTTGGGGTGTGTTAAACTTCATTGCTCTCGCAAACGTGTCCCTGGCTGGGATGTGAGCGTGCAAATACTTCCAGGTTTGGCCTCACAGGTGTGTGTATGAGTGGTTTTATTACCTCCCAGGGGTGCAAGCTGGCTCTTGGCTCTGCAGGAGGATTTGAAGTCACATTCTTTGTCATAGCTGTTCTGCTCGACTTTGGTTGCAAAATAGCCATCCCTGCTTGGCTGTTGCAAAAGGTGAGAGGTGGAGATCAAAGCTTGGGGTGGCCTTGGGGCTGCAATGTTTAACTGGTGTTTGGGAAACCTGGCTGCAGGTTCTGGTGCTGGCCTGGGGTTGCTGTGAATTCAGGCCACGTTCCCACATGTGTGACACAAACCATGGCGAGTGGGCTGTCCTGCCAGGGATATTTCACTCTGAGTTACCCAGGCATGCTGCTGGAGGTACCTGTGTTCAGGAAGCACTTGCTTGTGTTTACAGGGGTTATTGCATACAGCACTTCACCCTGCTGTCAGATCCTGGGGTCTGCTGGTGTAAGGATGTGCGCTCAGGACAAATATCACTGCGTGTATCCTTGTCCTTCTAATCCTCTCTAGGTGTCTGTTGCTTACTGCTGAAAGGCCAGCTGTGGATTATTCGTTCCCATGGTCTAACCAGACCATGTGTCGCTTGTGCTCTTACAGGTGGTCGTCTTCCACCTAAGCCTACAAACCCTTCTCTGAGTCCAGTGGCACATCTGGCACCCCAATCCCCTGGAGAATTAATGGTGTAGATGCCTCTCTTTGCACGAGGTGTCTCATTCCATGAGGTTCTGGGGACCTAAGCTGGTGGTGAGGTGCTCTCTGAGTATTGCTGACCTTGGGCGACTTCTCCAGACACAGCTCAGTTCCCTGGGAAGCCTGTGGTACCAAGGCTTCCAGTCTCCTTAAACGTCCTTGGGGACTTTTATCTCCGTGAGTCACCATTAGCTGGCCTTCACAAATCTGTGACATTTGAGGGAGTTTCCCCTTTGGCCTGAAAATAAACCTGCCACAAGGAGCTGGTGGCCCAGCCCCACATTCCTCTGGTGGCTTTGGGCTGTGCTAAGTTCACAAAGAATGTGGTGCCAGGGCTCCCTGGGCTTGAATAGAAACTTCTCCAGGTGCTTTGTGTCTCCTGAGTGCAGCTCTTGTGTCTCATATTGTGGGGAGATGATCTGCAAGCCCTGGTTGCCTTTTCAACAGCTCAGCCGTGAGCATCCCCAGGGTGAGCACCACGTAAATCAATGGAGCAAAGGGAGGAACCCACTATACTTCCTCAGGTGCTCTGTCCAGGCTCTGTGGGCAGCTCTCTGAAAGCAAGAGGGGTGCAGATAGTGTGGCACCAAAAAGGTGAGGAGTCACTGAATTGCTCCCAGGACTGGAGGCTTGATACGCTTTCTGCCTGCAGAGCTGCTAGAGGGGAAACTTCACTTGCGTGAGGTCCTTAAAGGACTGAACCTGGAAATAACTGCAGAGGGATAAGGGGCCCAGATGTGGGCTCTGGCTGAGCAAGGGCTTCTCCTAGCTGGCTGTGTTGAACTGCAGTCTCGGGGCACTCTTACATGCAGCTGCAGTTAGTTGGAAGCGTTGGTTCTTTGCATGTTGGCGTGGCCATTGCCTCCATGGTTGCCAGCTCCAGGACTAGGAAGGCACTGGGGGGTGAAAAGCTTTGCACCTGGGAGGGTTCAGCTGGATTTGCATAGCTGGGTGGTATCAATGGAGAGACAAAGGCCTGGCAGGCCCTTTGGGGTGGCTGTGCTTCCCTCACTGTGCCGCTCTGGCAGGCGGGATGAGCGCAGCGTGCTGTCAGCGTTTGACAGAGTCAAGGGAAGAGTTCAAGCACCTTGAAGTTTGACTGTGATTCTCGTTTTAAACTGGCACAAATCACCTTCTCCCAGCAGCTTTATGGGGGTCTGGGGACCTGCTTTATGCTGCAGAGTGTGGGGAAGGGGGGTTTCTGCTCAGAACCATCACAAGTGAGTGCGTTTTATTTGCAGAGCCAGCCGCTGGTGCCTTTATCAGAGTGCCCATTTACTCTCCTCTTAAACCATGTCCTTGAGAAGTGAGCTCCTTTTAACAACAAAAAACCCAACCCTCTGCCCTCCTCCTCCCAACACCTGGAAGATTTGGGCCCTGGGCAAACAATTTGGGGGGAAAAGAAGTGCGGTGCAGAAAGGGTGGCACCAGGAGGGAAGGAGGAGAGGAGCAGAGCGGGGCAGTCTGCATTCCTCCCCGGCCATACATTAGTCGGGAGGGATTATTTGCTCAGCCCCAAAGCTCACTCACTCACTCACACACACACACACAGAGATAAATTGACAGCTGCTAGGAAATACAAAGCTCTGTATTCAGATGAGCGATATGGAGCCGATGAGCTGGCCGACCTCTCCAACCTGCCAGCCCCTTGTGCCATCCCCAAGGCAGGGAGCAAGAGCGCAGGGTTGGAGCAGAAGGAGCTGGTGGGAAATCACGGGAGCTTGGGTTTGGACCTTACTGGGAGCCCGAGCCCAGCCGGGGAAGGGGTTCTCCAGCCACCTAGGGCTGTATGCACAGGCAGAGGGAGCTGAGGGTGGGTGGAAGGAGCTGTGCAGGCTGGGCAGGGAGACGGGGAGGCGTGAGCCAGGCTGTTCATTAGTACCTGGGTATGGCTGCCGCTGACCTGATGGCAAATATGAAATATCAAAGCGCTTGTCAGCACTCCTGAACGGGACAAAGCGGAGGCACATTAATGATTAACTCCGCTAAAAGCTCAGGCTTTTTATTCCCATGGCGCTGGGACTATCTCGCTGCCATGTGACATGCTTGGGCCATTTTCTAGCAGATTGGGGAAAGCTAGTGAGCAAACACAGGTGCTTTCGAGTCAGCAGCGCTGTCAGGGACAACCACAAACAACAGCAGCTATGCCTGCCTAAATTAGCTCCTGTGTTTGCCTCCATTTTTTCCCCCTTCCTGGAGATTTTACTTTCTAAGTCCGGCGTCTTTCGCTCCCGTCTTGGACTATTCACAAGCAGTGTTAAAAGAGAGAGAGAGAGAGGCAGAGAAAAGAGAAGAAAAGGGGGCAAAACACACACACACACACACACACACATACAGAGAAAGTCTGTTCTTTGAACCTCCAGGGCTGCGTGGGGACCCAGTGCAAAGGACCAGGGTAAACTAATTAAAACGAGTCAGGTCTTTAACTGCAAAAACAAAACACATTTCTTGCGCTCAAGTGGAATTATTTGAGTGATCCTCAGCAAACACCAAGTCCTGCAAACATGTGCAGGGGTGCTGCAGTTGCAATTTCTAATAAGCCTGACCAGTTGTTTGTGTGTGTGTGTGTGTTGGGAGGGGTCTGGGCTTGAGGGGTGAGAGGGAGGGTTTGCTATTGCAGTTACACCCTCAGACTCTGTGGTTGTGTGTGTGTGTGGTGTGTGACCTCCTCGGTGCCACCGACCAGAGTGAAGGTCCCTCTAGTGGTATTATTTGTTTTTAATGTATTCCTTCCATCGTGCAAATCAGACAGACTTTTTCTTTTCCTGTTCAAATATTTAGATGTGTGTGTTATTGCACTCTGCTTAGACTCCTTGCAATCACAGTGGGGCAATAAAGGACAGACTATCAGCGTGCCATGATAAAAGGTACTTTTGAGTAAACAGCAGAAAATGAAATAAAGTTATAAAAAAAAAAAAAAAAGGCCTGGGATGGTGTAAATGTCTGCAAATAATCAGTGTGTCAGGCTGCCTGATACTCCAGCAATTAACAACAAACAGGGGTGAAATTGCACCCTGAGCTGTGCTATTGAATGTAAACGCTGCCTCCTCTTCAGGCCCTTGAAGGAAGGGGTAAAGTGTCCTGCCTTTCCAAAGAAGGGATTTGCAGCCTTTCAGGGGCTGGGTAATCCAGGCAGCAGCCTCTGCTGACTCTGCCAGCTTAAGGGCAGGAGAAGGCATCTAATAATTGAAGCTGCCCAGGGCTCTTGCAGCTCCCTGAGGGCTTCAGCTTTTGGGAGAGGGAGGAAGGGGCTGCCAAATGTGATGGGGTGATAAGGGGATTGGCCAAGGTTGTACAGCTGGAGCTCCCTCCATCATCATAGAATCATAGAATGGCAGGGTTGGAAGGGACCTCTAAGAGATCATCAAGTCCAACCCCCTGCAGAAGCAGGTTCACCTAGATCAGGTCACACAGGAACGTGTCCAGGTGAGTCTTGAAGCCCTCCAAGGAAAGAGACTCCACAACCCCTCTGGGCAGCCTGTTCCACTGCTCCCTTACCCTTACATCATCATCCTCATCCTCAGGAGGCTCTGGCAGAGGTACCCTGTGGCTGCCAACCTGGCCCTGCAGCAGAGTGGTGTGTGAAGCACCCGATGGCACAGAGCAAGGAGACGCTTTGCTCGGGAAGTGTGTGAAAGAAGTTGGAGGGAGGGTTTGAAACCAGCGTCCAGATTTTGTAGCAAGGACAATGACTTCAGCTGCAGCATGGTTCACTTAGGGGGGAAATTAAAATCTGTGTATTCAGTGAGATTATGCTTGAACTGGCACCGATGTATTTTGCCAGGTTGAGCTGCAGCCAACTCCCGTCCCCTGCGATGGTGGATAAATACCATTAAACAGGGAGAGATGAGGGCGGTTGATGCCCTTGCATTAGCAGGGACTAACAGCCTGAGCTCCAAAAGGGAAGGACAAAATTGGGGAGATTTGGATGCAGATCATCCAAATGAGACAGATTAAGCACGAGGGGCTGAGGGAGACTGGGAGCCAGCAAGTGCCGTGCTGGGAACAGTGGGGAAACTGCTCTGGTTGTGTTTGCTGGTGGTGGGGATGCAGCGTGCTGCATGCACCAGTGTCAGCCCCTTCCAGGGCTCAGGGTGTGCTAAAGCTGAGAGTGCTGGAGTCCATCCCACCTCTGGCCACTGTAATTTTGGTAGCCCAAGCCTGGTTCCACCTGTGCCAGGGTCCTCTGCCAACAGCTTTCCCCTGCAAACCTTCCCAACCTCAAGCTGAGCTAGGGCTGGGTGAAGGAGAAGCTTAAAAGCAATTCTCTTCTCCAGCCATATCCTTTGGTGTTGGAACTTTCTGTTTTGCAATAACAATGCAAAAGAATCTCCAGGAATGGTTTGGTTTGGGTTCTAAAGTGTAGCTTTTGAAGGGCCAAATATTCCTGAGTTTGGGCAAGTCTCTTGTTTCTGGCAAGGCTGTGGCTGCTCGCTTGGTGAGTGCCATCACATGCCTGTGATCTTTATCAATGCCAGTGAGGTTTTTGGGACTAAGGGCAGAATTCTCAGAAAGGAGTGTTACAAGTAGTATCACAGTGAGGGGAATAAAAAAGCCCCAAGCCTCAAACATTTCCTTTTATCCCCTGCAGACTCATTTCATCCAGTGTCAGTGAATTTCCACCCCCTCCACCCTTCTGTGTTTGGAGAGGCTGAAGATAAATCTCTGGGTGCCACCTGTAATGCACAGGCAGAGTTTAACCCTTCTTTTGCCACTTCTCTCAGCTAAGTAGTTGCAATCTCTGATTTTTTTTTTCCTAGTTAACCACTTCTTGCAGGGTCAGACTGGGGAGAGTGAAGAAGGGAGATGCTGAGCTGTGAGGGGATCGTAGAATCATTTTGTTTGGAAAAGGCTTTTAAGCTGCTGCAGTCCCAGCCCTCCCCTCACCCTGGCAAGCTCCCCACTAACCCATGGCCCTCACCACTTCATCTCTAAGGCTTTCAGATCCCTTCAGGGCTGGCGACTCCCCAGCCTCCCTGGGCAGCCTGGCACAGGGTCTAAATGATGATGCTGTGAATGCCTGTGAGAATGCTCTGCCTCATTCCGGGATGTGCACCCCAGAGAGGGTCCAGAGGCAGGCAGGGACAGACAGAGCTTGCAAGGTGAGCTTGTGAGGAGTCCTACTGAGCTCAGTGACCTGTGCAGGCTTGTCACAACCCGGCTGAAGGACCTGGGGAAGGTCACCCTGGGGATTGCCACATCCCTGCCTGGCCTGGTGCTGGCCACACTAGCCGTGACCCAGAATGATCTACCAGCATGAGCTGTTGAGCAAAGCAGAGGCTCTGGGGTGTGCTTGCAGATGGATGGTGCTCTATAGATATATAAAAAAAAAGAGAGACAGAAGGGTAAAAAAAGGAAGTGATACTGTTGCAATCAGCACCCTGTGTGATTAAGATTTATTGCAGGCAGAAAGCAAATAAAGGTATGGTAGGAACTTCTTTATTACCCATATCGTGGTTGCTTATGTGATCAGTGACCTGGAATACAGTCAAATTCATGTTAAATAAAGGCCTAATAGAATTTCTTTCCCCTGCCTGCTGGTGACATGTGGGCAGCAGGGACGAGCAGCCAATTGCTGCTGTTTACCAGCTTCCTGCTTCTCTGGAAAGTCAACAGTTTTTAAAGGCTTAGTCTGGCCCTGAATTAAGAAACTTGCACTGGTTTAACTAAGGTCATTGGCAGACAAATAGGATGTAGCTGTGGGGTTTTCTTTTATGTGAGGAGCTTGCTGTGCCAGCTTCCCCTCTTCCCTGCTCCCACCACACCAGGCTGCTCCCCTGCGTCTCTCCAAGCCCTTCTCCCGCTGGTGTGAGAGGAAGACATCACCACAGGCAGGCAGCAGAGGACTAAAGAGCCCCGAGGCACCCAAATGGCTTTGCAGAGACCACGTTCACCACTGCCCTGACGTGGCAAGGCTTTGGTTTGCGTGGTGGTGCGGGAGGACCCGATGCCAGCCCGTTCCCAGCTGGTCATCACTAGGTGCACCCAGCCTTCTGGCCCTCAGAAAGCCAGTGCTCTGTGGTGGCAGCACCTCCAGGAGGTACCCATGGGCTCAGATAAGACCTTCCAGGCCTTATCTGCTCACTGCTCTCAGACCTTTCTTCTTTTGGTGGTTCATCCATCACTAGTTAACAGGTTACCCTCGCAAGGTTGGCTTTCTTTGTGCCAGTATCTTTAACCTCCTGCAAGTAAATACCCTTTTGTACACAGGTATCTGGCTCCCTGATAGTGCATTGTATTCCATCCACCACCAAAAGCACTGGTGGCATGAGGAGAAGCAAGCCATTTAGATAAAAAAGCAATTAGCACCTCCCAGTCTAGCTTAGTATATATTGTTTAAGCAAAAGGCCCTGGCAGGAGGCTGGTGACATTCCTCCTGCCTGGANGGGGGGGGAAGCCCCAGGTGATTTCAAAGGAAATGTCTCCTGCAGATTTGGAGATGCTGGGAGGGGGTTATTTGATTTGCCTGCACATCAAGGCAGCAAAAGGTCTTTTCTTGCAGCTTCAGAGCAGGAGTTTAGGCTTCTGTAAAATAGTTGCTGTGGTGTCTTGAAGGGGAGAGAAAAAAAAAGTTAGTAAGATGCTTATAAGAAAGAAATCGAACCCAGGAGGGGTTTGGGGTTGTCAGCAGAGTGTCTTGGTTTATTTTATAGCCCCCCCTTCCCCTCGGTGATGGGCTTTAAGGAGGAGGGTGCAAAGGAGTTGCCGCAAGTCTGGAGGAAGAGCCATGTATCTTCATTTATATGTTAATTCGCGTTAAATAAATGTCACCATAAACAACTTGTATCTTGGGAGAAGGTGGAAAACATATGGGCCTTTGCCAAGCAGGGGTTATTAATTTTACACTTTCCATCTGGAGCCTCTAAAGGGTCCATTCTCAGAAGCAATAAAGAGCCAAGGTCGCCGGAGCCACCGAGCCTTTGTTCCACCTCCACGGTGCACATGGCTCGTCGCTGCCTGTGTGCCTGCCAGGGCATGTTCTCTCCTCTCCTCATCGACCATCCCAGCCCTGTAAAGCCCAGGAGAGGCTGGCCTCTGTGCCAGAGGGAGGCACAGCCAGGGACACCTTGCTGGAGGGGGGCCAGGGAGGAAGCACCCAGCTTCCCCCAGTGACGCTGGCAGCGGGATGTGCTGCTGCGTGGAGATGAGGGGTAGGGGTCCCATCCCTTGGAGAGGAGAGTCAGCTTGACTGGGTATGGTGGGGTGAGAGGGAAGGAAGCTTGGTCCCACATGGCTGGTGGGAAGGGATGAGATTAGTGTTTCAGGCTAAAAGCAACAAGACTGTCCCAAAAAGGTCACTGCTTTGGCCCATCAAACTCCTTGAGAGCTGCTGCAGGGGGAAAACAAAAAGCCTTGAGGAAGGTGAATGGGCCCATCATCAGCATCCTGGGGCTGGGGGAGGTACAGGTCTGTACCTTGCAGTGTCCCAGGAGCTGGGAGGGCACAGGTCTGTACTCTGTGGTGTCCCAGGAGTTGGAGGGGTGGCACAGGTCTGTACCTTGCAGTGTCTCAGGAACTGAGGGGACACAAGTCTGTACCCTGCAGTGTCCCAGGAGCTGGGGAGAGGGGGGGCACAGATCTGTACCCTGCAGTGTCCCAGGAGCTGGGGAGGGCACAGGTCTGTAATCTGTGATGTCCCAGGAGCTGGGAGTGGGCACAGATCTGTACCCTGCAGTGTCCCAGGAGTTGGGGAGGGCACAGATCTGTACCCTGCAGTGTCTCAGGAACTGAGGGGACACAAGTCTGTACCCTGCAGCGTCTCAGGAGCTGGTGAGGACACAGGTCAGCAAAGCCACCGTGCACCCATGGCTGGGGAACACAGGTCTGCCCAGGCCACCCCAGAGGCCAGCAAAGCTGCTGGTGGCACGGTCACACCTGCTTAAAACCAGGCTGAGGGTGACACAAGTGTCAGCAAACACTCTCAAACGCCACGAGGTTGTTGCCAGGTACGGGCTGCTGCTTTTCAGCTGCTTGTGCAAGCAGCCCGGGCACCCCCCCACCCCCCCCCCATCGCTGCCCCTCCAGCTCCTCATAACCTGTCATCCTCTTGCTTTCCGTGGCTCTCGTTGTTCCCTTTCTCCTCCTTTTGTTGCAGCCCTTGTTTGCTTTTCTCACCGCCTGCCCCTCTCCCTTCTCACCCCCGCGTTTATTGGATTTCTCTCTTCTTTCTTGTTTCTCCTCCCGGGTTCCTTCCTTCACCAACTTTCCTGAGCAGGAAACAAAACTCCATGGTGTTGGCGTTGGTTTTGAGTGAACTTTTGACCCTCCTGGGCGATGTTGGGAGTGAATTTGAGACGTGGTTGCAGAAATGAGCCCTTGCCCGTGGCACCTGGAGCCCCAAAACATCACCGGCCCGAGGGGTCCCCATGGCCATTCCATCCCAGTGGCAGCCCAGCCGCAGAGAGGGGGCCAAGGACAGACCCCCCCGTATGGCTTGCAGACACCCATGCAAGAGCCAGAAAGATGTCAGCCACGAGCTTGTTGATCTCAAGGGCAAAGGGAAACCAAACCTGAGCAGATGAAGCAGCGCCGAAGCGCTTGTAGCACAGGTTTTAGTCTGGCCTTGGATTCCCTCCCAGTCTCCTGACTTTTTCCCCCTCAAAGCTCCTGGTGTTTCAACCCAAGGAGACACTACTCCCCAAACCAAGTAGCCTTTATTGTCACAAACAACAGCAGCAACAAAGCCCACCCCAGAAAGCAAAGCTGCCTTGAAGCTTTTTATCACAGTAGAAAACGTCACAGAATGGCCAAATTCTCGGGGACACCCAAGTTTGGCCCTAAAGAGGAGGGGATTGGTTTCTACAAGGCATCTCGAGGTCTGGTGGGCTGTGCAGCAGTGCCAGGGTGCCCTGGAAGGGATCCCTGGGGCCTGGCATGTAAATAACCTTTCGAACTGGTTCCCTAGGAGCCTCGAAAGCCCCCAGGACTTATGCTCCTGAGTCATTTAGAGCAGCTGAAACATGTCACCCCCAGGGCTCAAAGCAGAGCCCCGTTGGTTTGTGCTGTTTGGGTTTTGGGGATTGGTGGTTTTGTTTTTTGGTAATTGAAAGTTGATTTACTTGCTGTTTGGAGAAGGGAAAAGGGAGCTTGGTGCTGACCGAGGGAACATTGTGTGAGGCAGAGTCTTTCTCAAGCTGGTTCTTTCTCAAAGTCTGTTCCAGAGCTGGCCTCCTTGCAATTGTTTTTCTAGCTCTTCCCCAGTCTGTAAAAGGGGAAAAGGATGCAAATGGTGGTTTTATTTCTGTAGCTCAGGTGAATCCAGCCTTGAAATGAAGGGACGGTGTTTGATGGGTGTCTCATCCCTGCCTCCCCACCCGCTGCCGTCAAATCTTCCCCAGGGGAGCTTCTCCCACCCAGCTGAGCCCAACCATGCTGGCTGCCCCATCCCCAAACACCCATGGGGCGGGTTGTTTTCTTTTTCCAGGCCCCTCCAGCTCTCCACAGCTCTCTCCTGGCTTCATCCTGCCCCGTTCCCAGTCCGACCCGTCCCGTAACAAATCTATTCAGGGAGGCCTCTGAAAAGGGAGAAAGAAATGCCATCCATTCAGGCAGCCCCTGCTCCTCCTGACACCCTCTGTCTCCCCATCCATGTTCATAAAAGGACTTTCTGTTGGTTCTCAGCAACCGGGGGAGCAGGAATGCCGCCGGCCCAGCGTGGTTTATGTCGGCAGCAGGATGGGGATCAGATGACCCTGGACGTGTTTATTGTAGCAGGGGAAATTAGCAATAAATAAAGGCAAGTGGGCAGAAGAGAACTGGGACCCTCTGGGACTCTTGTGTCTATAGGGTCAGAATCAAAAGAAGGCTTGATTTGCTCCTATAATTTAACCCGGCCCCTGGGCTCCTTTATCAGAGCAAGGACAAGGACGTGCTAATCTGAGTGCCCATAATTTAACGGAGATATACTGTACTTACACTCTGCGTTTCCAGGAGGCTGCTGGCCCCGGGGGGCCCCCTCGTCCCCTTTCAGGTGAAGCTGCCATCAGAAAGCAGCTGGGTTTGGTGCTTGGAAGCCGTTTCGTGCCTGTGTGGGGGTTTCTAAGGGGGTTAGGCTATGGGTGTTGCTTTTCACTGGGGTGCTGATTTGGCTCCATCCTCTCCCTGCAGTGTGGGGAGGGAGGGCAGCCAGGCATTGCTGCCTCATCTCCAGGGGATGGGACCCCTCGCCTGACCCCGCTGTGGGACTGAGCCCAGCCATGTAGGCAGCGTGGGGAGGGGGCTCTGAGTCCTCTCACACCCTCAGCACTCGCCTCATCCCATCCCAGCAGAGGGGAGGCCTCCCTGCAGAAGCCTGGTCCTCCTCCATCCCCCTCGACAGCCAGCCTCGGGCCACCTTCCCCTCTGAGCCCTTGTTTAGGAGGTTAATGGGATTACCCTGTAGCTAAATGGGCTGTGTGTGTGGGTAAATGCAGTGCTGGATGAGGTCCCGAAGGCCTTGTGCTGCCGGGAAGGACAGGGAAAATGCCCCTGTGCAAAGTGCCACTGCCAAGTCCTGCTCCTGGCACTGCCTGTGGCTCCGTGCCAGGCTGGAGGACCTGGATTTAGACTTGCATCAGCTTGGGAGAGGTGGTGTTTTTTTTTTCCCCTCCTTTCAGAACTTGGCTTGTTCCTAAGATGCTTTCCCCTTCGCCAGGGATTGTTCTTCCCGTGGAGGAAAAAAAAAAAGCCACAAAGCCACAAGAAACCTGCCAGGGTTTTCAATAATCGGGGATGGCAGAGCGAGCCAGGAAATTCTCTGCTTGAAAGATGAAAGACTATGGTTGAAGGGGGGGGGGAAAAAAACCACCCCACCCCAAACCACTAACAAAATCCCTCAGCCCTGGGTGCTGTGCCACAGGTGCCTGCAGAGCCTGACCAAACAGCCTGTTGAAAACAGAGGGAACAAAGCTGTTTCTTCCCCTTGTAAAACTCCCCTTCAGTGGCCAAAAAGACTCCAGCCTGCTCTCACTTTTTTTATTTTTTAGGGGGGGGGTGTATGTGTGCTCACCAATGCTTTTTCTCTGTCCCTGCTCTGTAAGTGGGATGAAGGCACTCGCTGGCAGCCTGTGGGTGCCTGGAGGGAGGTGCAGGAGCTGGGGCAAAACCAGATTGTGTTCAAACATCAGTGCCTTCAAAAGGGTCCCTGGCCAAAGAGCCGGCAGTCCCCTTGCTACCCTGCTGCAGGGACCCACAGGCATGGGTCTGGCCCACAGCCCCAGGAGGGATGGAGCCGTGGGAAAGGGCCTCTCTTGGGTGCCTGCTCCTGCCCCTTCCCTGCAGAGAGGGTGGTGGGGAGCGATCAGGGACCCCAAGTGAAGGCTAAAACCCTCCTTCTGTAGAAGAAAACGCTCAGCCGGGTGATAATGGAGGAAATTAATAATGCCCAGAAGACATTAAGGGTAAATATAATTGTAATGTAAACATCATGGCTTGAAATATTGGCTTTTATGTGACAGCTGCTCTCTGAGCACCTGCTTTAGGCTCTTACTCGCAGCAGCGAGTCACAGGCAGCAGCTTTTGTTGCCTGGCTCAGAAACCTCAGGAATATCCCTGTGTTCCTGCTGCCTTGGGGTTGTTCTTCCCCTCTTTTTCCTCACGTGGGAGGTGTTGCTGGCTGTGTTTCGTCCCCATCCTGCTGAAGCACGTGGGCACTGTGACCATCCTGGTGCCAGGCCACAGACAGCAAAGGGACCTGTGAAAATAACGTCCCCAGCCCTTCCTTGGGAGCTGCTGCCTGGGAGCCAGGTTTTTTTGGAGCCAAGAAGCCCCTGGAGCTCAGGGGGGTGTAAGGGCTGAGCAGGACAGACTCTGCAACACCAGCTATGTCTGAGCTTGAATTCTTCCTGCCTAGGCATCCTTTGCTGGGCAAGTGGCAAGGTTGGAGGGATGGAAACAGCTTGGGGTTGAGCTCTGGGAGCTAGAAGTGCTGATTTTTTTCTGCTTTTACACACCCCCTCCTGCGTTTCCTTTCTGCATCTTTGGGAACTGCTGCGTTCCTGGGGTTTTTCCCTCTCTATGGATGTTTGCACTCGGGTGGCAGCACCACCTGCGCCGGGCACATTTATGGTCCCTGGACACCAGCTGCTGCCCAGGGTCAGGGCTCTGACACCCACAGGTCCATAGTCCAGGTAGCCAGGTCTGCTTTACCCTGCTGGCTGCTTCACTCCCCCTTTGTTTTGTGACGGGTGTTTTCTCCCCTGCCAGGAAAGACAGCGTGAATCTGGTGGCCTTTCTCCTTTGGTGCTCAGCAGCGTTCAGTGTGGTGTCAAAGTTGCAGGAGCTCCTGTGACTATCAGAATTACCCCAGTTCTCAGGTTGTCTTCATACCTTGTTGACTTTGAGATGCCATTTCCAGAGTTGTGTCCTTCTGCAGTGAGCCTCTCGCACTCACGTGAGGAGAAGTAAGCTCTGGTCCTGCCCTCCTCCGCTCCCCACCTCCTTTCTTTTTACACAGCCTCAAAACCCAGGAGGGAAATACAAATGACACCCATCCAGGATTTGTTTTTAATTATGTCCTTTTAAAGGTCATTCCATCACTGAGGATGAGTTCTGTGGAGTCCTTTCTGAACGCTGGTTGTCAGCAGCACGGTGCTTCCAAAGCAAATTCACCTCTCAGATGTGGGACGGGGTGGTGGGTGCCCTGCAGAAAGGTCCCTCTGCAGCCTCGTGGCTTTTCCACAGCAATTAAAAGCTTTGCCTCGGGAAGGGGCTGCAGCTCCTAACTGTGCAGCAGAGCTGAGGGGTTGCATCACTCTGGGTTTGAGGGCTGGAATGTTCCCCCAGCCGCAGTGATATCGGGGGGCACGGTAAACTTTTACCTTAAAAGAACTGTGGGGGCCGGATCAGAGATGTGCCCAGGCTTTGTATTTGCTTTCAGATTAGTGGAGAAATGGCTGGAACAGCGTGTTTTCTGTTGACTGTGACAACAAGCACGGCCCTGGCCCAGGCTGAACCCGCTGTGGGGACAAGCCCCACGCTGGCAGCGCACGGGCAGAGGCCCTGCCTGCAGTGGGGTGCAGGGTAAAGCTGGCAGGAGCCCCACATGCAGGGTGGGTGGGTGAGGGCTGCAGCAGTGGTGCCTAACAGAAGCCAAAGCTGTGCTGGGGAGGGGCCTGGCTGGGAGACCCCCTCAGCTCTGTGCTGCTGTGGGATGGGTTTGAAAGGTAATGAACATACAAAGATGGGAGGGGAAGAGCATTCGGGCAGCGTGGCTGGGGCTCAGGATAGAAAATTCAAACAATATTAGACTCAGAAAGTCAACATTAGACACACTTCTACTAAGGACCTACAAACGAACAGAGTTCCTCTGTACACACATTAACAAACACAGCTCGGATGATGATGGCTGCTTTCACCTTTCCACTGCCTCTGGCTTCTGCCCGGCCGCTGTGGTGGTTCTGGGTGGCTGCTGGCACTGGGGAGCCTGCCCTGGGCAGGGCTGTTGCTGTCAGCTCCCCTCCAGCCCAGAGCTACCTCTCGTGTACCTGTTGAGCCTCCTCAGGGAGCACAGCCCTAGCTTTCACGTATCCTCTGGGGTTTTGTCCCTCCGGGTCCTGAGAAGCTGAGTTGTTGTCTGGGTGCTGCTGCTGGGGTTTGCTCTGCAGCCGGGGCGAGGAGCAGGAGCTGCAGTGGCTGCAGGAAGCCTCTGCCAGGGCTGAGGCCCTGGTTGCAGAGTGAGGTGGGTGGGTTGGAGGTAGACAGATGTTGATGGTGCTGCAGGAGGATCAGACTCAATAGCTGGATGCTCACTGTGCTTCGGGGGCTGCTGCCAGCAGACGAGACGTGCCTCGGGCACAGCTCTCAGTCTGATTTCCCACGACTTAGCGGCCCGTCCTTGGGGCTGGGTGTTTCCAATCAAGCCTCTCCTTCCCCAAGTTAAAAAGGCTCATCTTTTCCCCCAGGCCCCAATGCTGAAGGAATGATCCCCTTTGAAAATCAGCCCTTAAACATCCAACCCAACAATGAGCCAGGCGTTTTTGGGGGGGAAGCAAGGGCAAAGGCAGCCCTTGGGCTCTGCTGCCACCGGCTCCTCTTCCCAGTTTCACCCCGAAGATCGGGGTTGGGGGTTAGCTGAGGGAAAGCCTCCCTCCTAAAGAGCATCCTAATTGTCATTGCAGCCGGGGCAGGCAGTCGATAGCACCCAGCAGACGCATCCCGGGGCGGCCGCCGCTGCTCCGAGCCCCTGCTTAATGCGATGCTCTTCCCCAGGATCAAGGTATTAAGGTTTAGGTTATTTGTATTGATTTTATGTGCTGCCATGCTGTGTCAGTCACGCTCATATTTGTGGTTCACAAATTCCTCCTTTAAATGTCACAGCCGTTTCATCTCCCTCTGCCATCAATACTTCCAGCCACGGGGGCTTGTTTATTAACCCCCGGCGCCGGCTCCTCCAGCTTCTCTTTTTTCCAAACCCCTTTTTTATTAGCACAAAAAAAAAAAGACGAGGGGAGAAGCTTTCCCTCATCATCAGCCGGCCCGGGCGGGCTGCGGGTGCAGGGCACGGCTGCCCCGACGGCGCGGTTCCCCCGCAGCCTCTAGTGGGTTAAATGCCATTTTTTTTGGGGGGGGGGTGGGGGGGGATGAAAAGTCCCGCATTTCGACGGCCCTCGCTCTCGTCTGCGGCTTTCCTCCCGGCCCGAGCCAGGACTGTGTTTGGATAACGCGATTGCCGAGCGAGAGAAGAGAGGAGGGAAGAGAGGCGCAGACGGCTTCATCAGGGATTCCCCCTCGGGAGAGGAGGGAGCGGGTCCGGTACGCGAGCCAGCCCGCAGCCCCCGGCTAGCCAAAACGCCCTGATCCCCTCCCTGGGGATGCCCCGCGGGTACCTCCAAAGACAGAGCGAAGATAATGACCGTATTTATTAGCCGGCGTCTTGTTTTTTTCTTTGCCGTCTTTTAACAAACAGGCGTCGGAAATAAAACCAGCAAACATGGTTTTTTTTTCCCACCCTCCTTCCCCCCCCCTCCTCTTCCTCCTCTTCCTCTGCGAGCGCTTACTTAAGCTTTTATTATATTTGGCCATGGGACGTTTGGTAAACTTACTGATGATATCAGAGAACGATTTTACAAACAGTAAAAGTTACAACTATTGACACCTCCAAATTCGGGAGTATTTACATTGTGTTAGGTGCACACTTGCTCAGCGAGATTAACAAACATTACTCGAAAGGCTATAGCCAAATCCACCGTGGTTGTTTATAAAACCTTTACAACTCATCAGCTTCTACTAACACACTGGCACTGTTCAATTACCATCACTTTTAGAGAGCCTTAGCAAAACACCCAGTGCCCATGTAAATAGACAAATCTGAAAACTAGCTGGTCTGTTGGCTTACATACTGTAGGTAATGTTTTCTTTTGCTCAAATTTGTTCTAGAAACTAATCACGCTCTGATAAAGCCATCTGCAAATATGAGAAAGATTGACATCCACATGTCAAAGTTTACACAGCCTGACCAAGTGTACATATAGTGCGGGCGACGCCAGGGCCCCGCTGCGCCTGGTGCCTGGGGCCGTGCTGGCGGGGCTGCTGCTGCTGCTGCAGGGACACGGCCCCTACCCAGGGAGGGCCAAGGGAAACCTCCCTTATTCCCACGCAGGCAGCTCGTTGTGCCTAAGGCTGGGTGGGATGGAGATGCTCTGCTGCATCCCCAGCTCCTCTGAGGCCTCAGTGTCCCAACCCTGGGATGCTCCCACGCTGGGCTCCACCGACTGCCTGAATGCGCCTTCCAGCTGACAGCAGCTTTGCCGTTCCCCCTTTCTCCAGCACGGAGATAAAGCTGTTTTCTGGCAAGGTTGTGCCTCTAGGGGCACGCTGGTGGGATGCCTAGAAGGGGCATGGGCAGGATGCCCAGGGGTGAGGGCACAGCAGGGCCGTGGCGAGTGGCCGGGGCTGTGCCGCACCGCTGCGGCCAAAAATAAAGAGTTGGGAAAGGCTTCGTGGCGAAGCTGAGCACAAGGGTTTGACACAGGACTCGTCACTCCACCGAGGAGCCCTCCAAGCACTTGGTCCAAAGTGCAGCTTTTCCCTTTGGCTTTCGGTTGCTAAACGCCGCCGCTTCTGTTGACTCCTAAACGAGGCCAGAGCTCCAGAGTTGGAGCCGACCCCAGTGGCTGGCACCTGGACCCTGAACACCCAAATACAGAAGGAGGAGATAAATCACCGGCGTTTCACTTAATCGTGTTGCTGAAGAAAGGATTTAATGGACTCCCCGTCCTTCTTTTAATCAAATCAAATATCCTGCCCGTCCAGGGCCGAGCCTGGACGTTTGCCCTCCGGCGTGGCAAGGGAGCCAACTTGGAGTGTGTGCTAAGGGCAGAGGGAAAAAACCTCGAGCCAGCTGCCCAGGGCTCGAATCCTCCTTTTTCAGGCCCCACAGGCCTGGGGCAGGACCCCAAAGCAAGAGGCTGGGGACCACAGGCACAGGTTTGGGAGCTGCTACCGTGACACACGTCCCTGCTGGTGTCCTCTGCTGCTCGGGTGGCCTCAGTTGTCTCTCGTTGCTCTTGCTGGCCCTGCTGCTACTGGCATTATCTGCCTGCTATTCCACAGCCAGTCTGGGACTGAGAAATGAGGGTGTTTTGGAGCTGAGTGGGAGGAAATGCCACCTCCTGGATGCTTTTTCTGTGCTGTTTGCTACAGCCACGAGTGGCTGTTTCATCCCTGTGTATGTTCGAGCTAACAGCCTTTTCAGCCTCTTGGGTAGACACATAGATAAAGAGAGACATTAGAGCAAAATTCCCACCCCTTCCCTCTGCCCCTGCTCCTGCTGTGGGGAAGGATGCTCAGGGCTGGCTCTGGCAGGCTGCTGCTGCATCCCTTGGGAAGGGGGAGCTGTGCCATCCCCACTGGCAGGGAGTGCTGGGCTTAAACCCCAGCAGCTCCAGGGCTGCTCCACACCGCGAGGCTGCTGCCAATGGGGACCGTGTCCGAGGGGAAAACGTCAGCTTCCAGAAGGACCTTGAAGGGAAAGGGATGAATAAACGGCTCAACCCAAGGCTGGATTTCACGGGGGGCTGGAGCTGCAGGTCCATACGTGCCGGCGGGTAGGTGTTTAAGGCGACTTGTTTGAAAGCACATCAGCATCAATCATTGTCTGCTGCTACTTGAGAAACAAGGCTGATAGACTAGCGGGGAGCAAAGCTTTCTGCCTGCCTCCGCAGCATGCTGCAATTCAATTAGTCATGGTCAGAGGGTGGCATTATTATTCATACATTACTGATTGTTCCCAAAGTAAACAGCGCGGGGATGGGGTCTGTGATCCTCTCCGTGCCCTTAGCCAGGACACAAAGGGAAATGCGATGCAGACCCTGGGGTGGGATGTTGTTTGCAAACTTCACAGTCAGATCGTGCTGGTTTTCATCCTCCTCGCAGATAAGTGTCGGTGTACGCATACAAAAAAGCCCCCGAGATATGTTACCCCACTCAGCCACTCAATTCCGTGCTGCTTGCTTTTAGCACGGGTAACTTTTCTCTCCTTTTAACAGCAACAGCAAAAAAAAAAAGAGACAGAAGCAGCAGCAGCAAGCCACATGCTAATTCTAGCTAGGAGGGACAGCTTAAACTATGCAAATACAAACCCTGCCACAGCAGAATGTAATAATGACGGACAGCTTAGCAATTAGCAGTAAATAAGCACGCTGTGCAACACAGCGATGTCATTTGCATGCTCACAAAATAGCCACCCCGAAGCTGTAACGGCCTCTGAAGCCATCTGTTTGTGGGCAGCACTGAAAGCCAGCACAGGCACCACACCGAGCCTGACCCCGAGTGCTGGGCACCAGCTTCTGCCCCTGGGGCTGCTGCTGCTGCAACCACAGACAGCTTTACCCTGGAACAAACATAAGGAAGGGGGCTCCTGACGAGATGGCTAATTGCTTTACACCTTTCTGTCTGTCCCCTCCTTCACCCCCCTGCTCCGTTATCACCTCTGCTAATGGCACAAATTACCACCCAGGCTGCTCTGCTCGATTTAATAAGCGAGTGCAAAGCTGCGGGGAAAAGGGGTGAGAGCTGCCCTGCAGAGCAGCAACAAGCTCCCAAGAGCTCACAGCACCATGAAGGCCAAACCCCCTGCTCGCCCTCTGCTTCCCTACTGATGCTGCAGAGCAAAATGGGTGGAAATACATTGGGACTGTGTGTGATGGGCAGATGTAGAATATCAGTCACCCTGGGGAAACCTTGTACTGAAGTAAAGGTTTAGGTGTAGGTGTGTGCCCCGGTCTGGAGTGTTTAAGGGCACAAGTACCCTCTGAACGATGAAGAGGATGGAAATAGATAGTCACAAGGGATGCAAACATCACCTCTGCAGGTACTTAATGATACATACAAGGTATGTATTAGAGGATCTGTTTTCAAGCATCCAAGCTCAACTTGGTTAAAGGCTGAATGGATTTAACAAAGCTTGCCATGGTGGGTGAATGCAGAAGGAGTTCAAGGTGCCCTCCTGTGTTTAACCCACTTTGCAAGCTCCTCCTCAATCTTTTGCCCTTCAGAAGCATGAATGAAATATTCTGCCCAGATTGTCTTTTCTCCCTGGGCCAGGGGGCTCGAAATGAACGTGGAAGTTGTTCTTCTCGTTGAAAAGAAATGGTGTGACTGTACAGAAAAATCAATCTTCTCCCTAGAACCATCTCCTGGAGCACAGATGGAGCAAAGAAATTGTGAGGTGTCTATATCTTATGGTGTGTCTATTATCTTCCAGGCTCAGCAGCAGAGTTCTTGATGTGGCTGCAGCACGTGGGAGGAAGCTTTTTTTTGTTTCACTGCAAGGGTTATCAAGCACTGTAACAGGTAAGCAGTGGAGTCCCCATCCCTGGGGAGGATTCAGAGGACACGCAGATGTGGTTTAGCGGTGGCTGTGGCAAGTGCTGGGAGAACAGTTGGACTCGAGCACCTTAAAGCTCTTTTCCAACCTCAACGATTGTGGGAGGACACGCAGCACCCAAGTCCCACCTGAAGGAAAATAGTGACCTGCTACTCCAAACCCTGATTTTTTCCTATTATTGTGTTTCTTTTTCTTAAAAAAAAAAAAAAGAAGTCATCTTCCCCAGCTCATTGATATTCTTCCCCTGCCCTGCTCCTCTGCCAAAGGAGCAGCCCAAAGGTAGCAAGGGAGCAGCCGCGAGCGTCCGGCAGTGCCAGATGCAACGGCTGGTGTCAGTCAGCGGTGGCATTGTGCACTGTGGTTCTGTTCTGGCCCCTTGACAGCTTGATTTAAGGGCTGCTCTCGCTTGCTGTGTTGACATGACAACTGTGGGATATGTCGTAAATATCCCAGGAGTGGACAGGGATTGTGGGGCTGGATTGTCCGGGCGGCATTGTGCGGCATGTGGCCGAGCCCCCCGGCCCGGTGCCCGAGCAGGGCTTGCTGGGGTTTTGTTTGGAGAAGAAAGAAAGGAGAAAGAAAGGAGGAGGGGAAAAAAAAAACAACCACCAAAAAACACCCCAACCCACAACAAAACAGGGAGTAAACTTCGGTTTTGGTTGATTTTGTTTGGGGCCGTGAGCTCGCTCCCGACCGTCAAGGACCCAGGTGGCTCAAAGCCATCCATCAGCCAGTGGTTTGCTTAAAGGCTCTGAGGCTTCTCTTCCCCGTCCCCAAGGCTGAGCTGCTGCTGAAGGTGAAGCCAAGGCTTTTCAGGGCCTGAGTTGGAGGACAGGCTTTTAAATCTGGGCAGGCAGGGTGTTGAGAAGGAGCGTGAACGGAGCGAAGTCTTGATCTAAAGCCCATCAAAGCCAGGGCAGGGTATTGCCAAGCCCTGTGCAGGGTCCTGCTGGGTACACGTGCCTTTGGAGGCAGGGTTTGGGGTGTGTTGGAGCACACGGCATCCCCCAGCAATCCCAACCCCTGTGGATGTTATTGGCCTGTTTCTGGCTTTGTTGCAGAGCATCACTGAAGTGGTTCCCACCACCTCACCCCATCCAGCACGTTTCAGCAGCTGTGAGCAGAAGGCTGAGACAAGGAGCTCCCAGGGACACAGGCACCAGGGTTCGGTGCTGCTCTGCCCTGTTACGTGGCATCCAGGCAGCTTGGCAGTACCCAAAGAGTGTCCACAAAACTGTACAAGTGGTACAAACCACACTTTCCCAAGGAGACTGCATTCCAGCAGTGGGTGGTCGCGATCCCCTGGGCTTCTGGCACCTTTCTGGGGTAAAACAGAGCAATCCATGCTTGGAGAAATACCTCAGTCATCATCTTCAAACCCCTGTGCTCAGACTGAACCAGTTCAAAGCCCTTTCCTCCAGCTCACACCCACGGAGGGTGCCAGTTCCCATCCCCGTTTTCTCCCAGCTCAGGAGTTTATAAAGCAGCACACAGGCATATTGAGTTTTGTTTCAAATTGAAATGAGACATTACTGAAACAAAGGGGAAGTTTCCTCTCCTCTCCCCCCATTCTTTGCCCCTATTATAGGCAGTAAGACAAATGATGGGGAAAAGCTCCTTCCCACTTTTTCCTTTTCTTTTTCTTTTTTCTCCCCCCTTTGTAATTTTGAGAAAAGACCCCCAACTTGAAAGGAAGATGAGCCAGAGCAGCAAGGGAACAAAACCCACCAGCAACTCCATCGCTGGGATTTTCAAACGTTTAAATGCACCAGGGTTACAAGGGAACAATCTCTGTCATTCCTGAAGTTCCCCCCGAGCTTGTGGAGCTGCAGAAAGGGAAAAAAAAAGAGGCTAAGGGGTGGGAGAAAAGAGAAAGGGAGGGGAAATGATGACTATTGCTAAATAGGGAACATCACATGCAAAAAGTTCATTTAGCCTGAGGCTTCAGCTTGGTTTTCAGGACAATTCATTCAGAGGCAGGCGGGTGCTGCCTCGCTCCGTGCAGCTGCTGCCCTGGAGATGAGCCGAAGCCGAGCCCCTCTCCCAGGGCGCAGGGGCCCCGCAGCCCTCGGCCCCTCAGCCCCTCATTCATGGGCTTGACCTGCAATGGAGCCTGACAACTGGGTAACCTTGATCCAATCTCAGAGGGGCAGGAATTTACCAGGAGCTTTATGAAGGTTTTATTGCTGCCTTCTCCGTGAGCAGCACCAAAGTGCTCCATGTAGTCTAAAGCATCCAGGCACCTAAAATTCCTCCCCTCATGACCCTTGCCTGTAGCTGGGTACCTCGAGCATCGTGCCTAAGGTCCCTCCCAGCCCACCTCACTTGCAACAGCAGCCAGAGGCAGATGCTGCAGGGACAGCAGTCAGAGGAGGGTGAGCACATGAGGTTCCCTTCCCAAATGCTCTTTGAGCCTTCAGGAAAAAACCAGAGACAGTTTGTAGCTGTTTAGTATCTCTCTCGCTCTTCTCTCCTCTTGCACTGCTGATTCATCTCACGCTCTTCTAAAGTTTCTTCTGCTGCTGCAGGCTGGTCCTCTTGAAGCAACCCCTGATGCTGTGAGTGCAAGAGCTCTCATCCTCTTCTTGCATGACCTATCCTTGGCGTGGTGTATCGCCTCTGAGCGTGGCTGCCTGGAAAGCTCAGCACAGAGAGGTATTTGCATGGGTGGGTGGGTTTGATACCCCTCACCTTTGATACCTTCTCTTGGGTCGTTTCATAAATGATGAGGAAGAGCACCTGATGCCATCACCTCTGCACAGGATGGAGGGTTGGAGCACAAAGCTGCTGAAGGGAAGGGCCAGGAGAAATCCCAGGAAGGACCTTCAGCATTGGCCAGGGCGACCATCTCCATCCCACTCTCTGGTGTGTGAGCAGCTCGGTGCTACTTCCAAAGCACCATCACTAATGCAACACTAGTCCTTCTTTCCCTTCCCAGGTGCCAGCAGAAATGTCTTGATTAGTTTTTGTTTGCCTGGGCTTGTTTGTTTGTTGATGTGTGTTGTGTGTTTGTAGGTGTGCGCAGGCTTTATTGACCGAACGCTAAGTTGAGGCGTAAGTGGGGTGACGGGGAGGCAGCGAGGAGGAGAAGCCGGCTGCCTGCATCGATGGGCTCCTCATTCAATCTGCATCAGCCAGGAGGTCACTGCAATATTGGTTTTGACTGAGATGTGCTTTGTGGAGCTCTGAGCAAGCCACAGGGTCAGCAGTTAGAAGCCCTTTCACCTTCTCCTCAAACTCCCCAAAACTGGCCAGAGCCGCCACCCGATTGACCTGAGGATGTTTGAGGCTGGTGAGAGGAGAAGGGGAAGGTTGCAGGTGATGGGCTCACAGCCATGGGGCTGCCTGAGACAATCCTTGTCACTGCCATCAGTGTTGGCATCACCATCACCGGTGCCATTGCCATGGCAGTGCCAGGAGAGCCAGGCTGGCTCAGCAGGCACGTCACCTCTGCTCTGGGGCGCAAATGCTGTCCTGGGGAGCTCAGCTCTACCTCCCAGCCTGGCTGCCCCATGCCCCTGGAGTCTCCAAGCAGTGCTTCAAGGGCACTCACCAAGTTTTGAGAGCCAGAAGGTAAAGAAAAGACACTTTGTTGTTGTTGTTGTTAAGGTTTCATACTTCCCAAAGCAGTCTGAGGCTTTTGCTCTTTAAGGTTTGGCTCGTGGTTTTTAATGGCTGGGCGTAGGGAAAGGAAGATGAGGCAAGATGGGGGGAAAAAAGTCACTTTAATTGTCACCTGTGTCCTGTCCCTGGTGGGACAGCTGAGCAGGGGGTGCTCCCCAGCCCTGCCTTCCCCTGAGCAGATGTAAAGATGTAAACCCGAGATGCACAGTTTGTGATTTGGCTGCTCCCACTGTTGGCTGTCTCAACCCACCACCGGCAGCAAGCGTTTGGCTCCCGAGCAGCCCAGGGAAATCAGCTCTGAAGCGATGCCCAGCGCCGAAAAAAATCAAACCTGCAGACCAAAAACAACACCAGGAAGCTCGGAGATAAAACCCAGGCAAGTCCACATAAACTCGTCCCCCCGTTTACATCAGCTCAGTGCTGGAGCAACAAATGCGAAACGAGTATCTCCTTGTCTCTTCAGTCTGTGTTACACAGGTGGGTGCGTGGGGCTCACAGCCTCTCCCTGCACAACGGGCAACATCTGCAGCTGCTCCCAGACAGACAGACAGACAGACAGACTGATAGTCTGGTGTGAATTATTTAACACAAAGTGCCCTGACCTCTATTAACAAAAGGAGATGCTTCCAGACCTGCGGGCAGCACCCTGGGAAGCAGCTGGATCCAAATCAATCTAATTGAAGAGGGGCCTGAATTTATTATAGGAGCTGCTGTTGAGCATCCTGTTGAGGATGTGGGGCAAGGGAGGAGGGGGGGGGGGGAAGGAATAGATGCCGGTACAGTGTTGCTCCTTTTAGCTCAGTTGGAAAGATCCTGGCTGTAAATTGTGCTTAAGCAAGAAGCTGAGCAGCAGAGGCGTTGCCGAGGTGCAGCCTGTGTGCTGCCAGGGGGCTGCTCTGTGCTGGGCAGTTTGGCAGAAAGAAAAATCACCTTGAAATTTCCTGGGTGTTTTTTTTTTTTTTTGCCCTTCCCCCCCCCCCCTTTTTTTTTTTCTCCCTTTTTCTTTCCCCTTCCCTTTTCCTCTGCAATCAAAAGAAAGAACTGAAAGAAACGTGCACTTCAAGGCTTTAAATCTGAAACTTCCTAATCCCCTGAAGTCCACACTAGACTTCTTGCCTCCATGGAAACCCCAAAGCATTCATCCAAGTGATTGGCCTCCAATGAATTTTAGATAAGACAGAATGGAACGGAATTGATGTGATTTTAATGCAGAAGAAAGCGGTGGAAGGGAGGTCCACTTGGTTCATATTTGAATAAAGCAAACATGACAGACAAAAGGCTGACAGCTGTAAATGACATTGTCAGTACAAAAATTATCAGCCAGTTTACAATCTGTTTGCTTATGTTGAACAAACAGAATGTGTGTGGCATCCCTTGGCTTCATGAATGGCAGAAATACTTGCAGGCTCCAGAGAGAGAGGCAGATATCTGTTCCCTCCCAGCCCTCCCACTAGAAGATATCCATTTGACAGCCGGGCTGAAAGGAAAAGGAGCTTTTTTTCCCCCCCTTTTCTCCTCCTGCTTTTTCTTTCCCCCCCACCCCCCAAAATTTTTTTAGTGTCTCTTTTCTTCCCCCTCCCTTTCCAGCCCTTCTGTTTCTCTCTCTCTCTCCTCTTTCTTTGCCCCAGCCGTGGGGGTGTTTTTGGGGGGTTGTTTGGTCTGAGGCACAGCCCGTGCCGGTGCGGCAGCGGTGCCGGGTGAAGGCTTTGGGTGATGGTGGTGGGTCGGGCATTCCAGGCACAGAACCCGCTGTTACCCAGCAAAGCTGCACCCCAGCACGTCTCCCTTTGCTGTCCCTTTGCTCTTTCTCTTCATGCCTAGCACGGGGGGCAGGTCCCTTTTCAGGGTCTGCACCCTCTCAGCATCGTCTTCAAACCCCTTCGCTCTTTCATACCTCAGAGCAGCCAAACTATTGGCACCCCCCCCTTCCCCCCAAAAAAAACCCCTACATCAGCTGGGACAACAGAACCCTTTCCTTCTTTGGGCACAGGCTTAATAAAGAAGTGATCCTCCTGCAGTGAAAGTGTGGGCTCGGGACACGTGTGAGATGAGTTGTGGGGGTCTCAGCTGAGCACCGTGCAGCGGTCAGGGCATAGAAACCACCCCACCTTGGTGCATAGAACGTGTATTTATAGACTCATTCAGGTCAGAAGAGACCTTTAAGATTTATGTGCATATTTAGCTCAGGTGATATCTTCCCCATTCTTGTGTGTGTGTGTGTGTGTGTGGTTTTGTTTGTTGGGTTTTTGTTTGTAGGTTTTTTTTCTTCTCCTGGGAGGATTTCCATTGCCATCCTGTCCTTGCTTGTGGTTTTTTTTCCCCCAGCTCTTCTTTTATAAGCCCCAGGCTTTGCAGAAGTTCTCACCCAAGGCCCCTACACCCTTCCAGCCCATCGCCGTGGCCTCAGGCCGCCTGCTCCTCACGCAGCTCGTGATTTCTGGAAAGCTGCCTGGTTTTATTTCATTCCATCCTGCCCTGAACCCTAAAGACAGAAGGGAACCCGATGGCTCCTCGCAGTGAGTCAAACCCCCTTCTTTTATGGAAATATAAGGGAGGGGGGGGGGTGGTGGTGGAAACCACCCCCCCCCCCACCAACCCAAACACCCGAACCCCACGCCAGAAATTGTTTAGTGGCGCTTGGCTTGTTTGATCAGAGGGAGAGAAGGATGACAGGTGAGCTAGAGGCTGCGTGGGGCAGATAAAGGGAGCAGAATGAGAGCGGGAGCTGCTTTGTGGGCAGCCGAGCATCCAGACACAGGCACCGGGGATGAAAAGTTTATCCAATTAGGGGCGAGCGGATGACGCTCCTTACGTTGTGTTACTCTTTTCATTTTCATCTAAATTGCCGTTCCTTTCTCTCTGATATGGCAATCGGTCATAAAGGGCTGACCACCGTTAAAGCTGTTTGATTTGGAACCCTGTAGTGTTTGACTAAGAGGGTAAATGCAAATTTGATGACAGAATAAGGATAAATTTACATATCAGCTTCGGCTCACATGGAGAGAGTAAACATTCTGTTTATCTCAAGTGTCACTTTATGATTTCAGTAGAATATAAAACTGACCTTGGTCCAGACATTGCAAAAGACCTGAATGAAATATATTGTTGTCTAAATACAATTTACTCAAGTAGAAGTTGTCAGCACACCCGGCGTAACTCAGCAAACAGGGTTAGACAGCAGGGTCGCCGGCACAAAATTGTTCCGACCGACGCCGAGATGAGAATCTCGGCAGCTCTGTGGCCCGAGACAGGGTGGGAAAGGGAAAGGATGGGAAGGAGCTGCTCCAGCAGAGGCCGGTCCCTAAATCACAGCCCTGGCTCCCATCTGGGGGCTCCAGGAGGAGCAGTGAGCTCAGGGCTGCAGCAGGCACCCGGGGGCATGGGTGTGGGTGCAGGGCAAATGTATTTGGGCAAAACTCTGTTAAAATGCTCCATTTGGTACCTTGATTTTTTTTTTTCCCCCATCTTTTTTTCTTTTCTTCCCCTCTGGCTGTTGTTCTTTCCTTGTTACACTCATCCTTTACTCACCATCACCTGCAAAGAGCTGCACTTCAGGTTGCCCACGGAATCCGACAGCCCTTTCTTTCCCTTCTTGCCCTGGGGTTCGTAGCTGTGTGGTAGATGCAGGAGGCTTTAACGGTTAATGGGGATTCTGCCTCTGCTTGGAAATACTTCCAGGTTATGAAACATTTTATTTCTTCCCCCCACCTCCTCCCTAAATCAAAGCACCCAAAAGGAAAACGAATGTAGAAAGGAAAGGAGATTTTTCTCCCAGCGTCAGCTCGGCAATGCCTAAGGAAAGGTGGGAATGCAGAGTGCGGTGCTTCATCAGTGAGTTTGTGTTTTTCTCAGGGAGGGCAGCGGAAAAACGACTTAAAGAAATAAATAAGAAAGTAACGGGCATTGACACACAGAAGCCAGAGGAAGCATCATCTGCTTCTCCAGGTAACCAAAGCCATCGGGGGGATGCAAAGCCGCCGCGGGCTCTGCCCTGGAGCCAGATGCACGGGAGCGAGGTGCCACGAGTCGGCACCGAGCAGGGAGCTTGGGTGGGCTCCGTGCCCTCCCAGGGCAAGGGGAAAGCTGCAGGGACCCCTTCCCGGGCTGGGGAAGGCAGAGGCTGCTCCTGGCACAGCTCGGGCAGTGGGGGCTCCAGCGGCACCGGGAGCTTCGGGGCTTGGCAGAGACAAAGGCTGTGGAGGGGAACAAAAGGCAGAGGGAGATGAAGGCGGCTGGTGCGGGGTTGGAGGTCTGGTCTGGCTGCAGATGGGCTTGGCAGTGGGCTTTGGGCTTTGCTGGTAAAAACAGCTCCATTCTCATGCTGCCTTTGGACTGCTGAGAGACGGCATCACCAGGGCCCCCAGTGCAGCGACTCTTCTCCCGTCACAGCTGCTCCACAAGTGGACCCTTCGCTCTGGGGCAGCGTAAGGCTGGGTGAAACACCCCAGATGTGGATGCCACACGGCTCTGCCCTCCACCCTTCATCCCTGGGGCCCTCCTCACGCTGTAGCTACAGCCCAAACCGTGGCTGTAGCCGTTTTCCTGGGTCCAGAACGCATTCGGGATCTGTTTTATGTTAATTCACAAGCATCAGTTTGAGGAGGGAACCTTGCAAAGCCCAGAAGCCTTGTGATACCATGATACCATGTCTCAGTTCCTCTTGGCAAGCCATGGAGTGGGGATGGGTGTGGAGACAGAGACCCATCACTCTGATGTATAGGGGAGAGAGATGATGGGGAGCTGCAGCCCCGATGCATCCTTGCTTCAGAGCTGCCAGCCTCAGCTCCATGGAAAAGAGGGGAAAAAAACCCCCCAGAAAAAAGTAAACCAAAATAAACCAAAGCAGGTGGCAAAGAGGAGAGAGGCAGCTCTTGGCCTGGCCAGCCCCGTGCTCTCCCAGGCTTCGTGGGGAGAGCTCCTGCCCCGTCGCTTGATCTGTTTCCCCCCCATTTATAGAGATTATTTGCACTTCTAAAAGCCTGAACAAGGCTGCAGCTCCTGGGGGCCGGGAGCAGGCTGGGAGAACAAGGGATTTGGGCTGACCCCGGGAATTCCCCGCTGCTGCATTGTTTCAGGGCAGCCAGGAATCAGCAAAAAGGGGGCATTTTGCCTTTCTGGGAGGGAAGGGACTCGTCCTCCCTAGCTGGGGAAAATCATCTATCTGCTGGGTATTAAGACTCGTGTGTTGATGATTCTGGTGGTGTATTTATACACAAAAACCCTGGAGAGAAGGAAGAAGTGACTGTGGCCCAGCCCCTGTGCTGCCCACGTTTGTCCTGCGTTTCAAATAGCAAATGAAGTTATTTCTCCATGGTTTCAAAACGAGGCTTTTTGTGTCCAAGGCAGAGAAAAGAAGAGTTTGAAAGAAATAAGGCTGTGACTTTCCTTTTCTTCCCTGCTCTGGGGACCTGGGCAAACAGTGTCCAGGCTGAGCTTGCCTTCCTTTAGAAGCCCTTGGCTCAGGAAGGTGTCTGGCCGTGGCTCTGTCCTCTGCCAGAGGTCACACATCCCACTTCTGCGCTTCCATCCGACGCGGTGGGAGCGAGGGCTCTGCCAGGTGAGCCCTCACTGTGATGATGATGATGGTGATGTTACAGATGCTCTTCGGAGATGAGCTGCTTTCCCAGACAGAAAGGCAGGAGCCTGTTTCCCGGAGTGCAACGAACGAGATGGGCGTTTGCTAAAGGAGGATTTGGGGAGCTGGAGCTGGGGCAGGAATCAGGAGGATGCCTGACCAAGAAAGGTCCATAAATTTGGGTGAGGACAGTCCCTAGAGACCAGCCACATCCATGGTGGTCCAAATCTTCTGATTTTAATCCTCTCACTCTCAGGTGGCTTTCCCAAAGCAGCCAGCTAGAGGGAGGACCAGCCAAACCCCAGCTCCGTGGAGTGCACCCAGATTATGGTGTGCACGGGCCTGGGGGCTTCTCACTCCTCAGGGCTGCCCCAGAGACCACCCTGGAGCAGCTGGCAGGCTGCTGCAGGTCCCCAATCTCTGCAGAGGGATGCACGTGTTTGCCAGTGCCCCAAAAGCCCTTTCACTCCTGCTCCTTCTCCTCCTCGGGACTTACCCATCCTCTTGCTATTCTAAAGGCTGGGGCTGCTGAGTGTTGTCAAAACACCTTCCCTCTTGCTGTACCTCACTGAACCTCCCTGTGGTACCCACTGCCCAGCTCAGCACGTTCCTCAGCACCTCGGGGGGCTCCGGATAGGGCACCTTGTAATTTGGAGTGCTCTCTGCTGCCCGTTCCCATCTCTTCCCAGCCAAAAGCCCGGCTCTGCAGGGCATGATCCCAGCATCTTTCACACCTCACGCTGAGCACCCAGCCCCAGCACCACTCCCGGAGGCTGCTCCTGCCACACAGGGGAAGGTGACATCTTGCAGCATCATCCTGCCCAGAGACACCTCTGAGAGGAGGAAAGGCTTTCGGCACGGCAGGCGATGGCCATCCCCCTCACAGCAACCCGGGGCTTAGGATGGAGCTGCTGACACTGCCTCACTCAGCCCGGTGATGAAGGAATTTTCCTCCTTTTGCAGGGTGAATACTAATGGAGGCGGCTCCAGCGCAGGAGGATGGTGCCATCTAAAGGAGCCCAAGGCAAAGGAGAGCAGCAGCAGCAGCAGCAGCAGAGGGACTGCTGACAGCATCTGAGCTGCTGTGAGGTAGCAGCAAAGGCCCCAGCTCAGCAGAAGCTTCCAGAGGACGTTTCCGAGGGATGCTTGATGGTTTCATGCCACCTGAGAGGTAACGAGGGGGGGACCCTTGTTTGCACAGAACCAGCCCGTTCCCTACCAAGCTCAAGGGTATTTTCCTCCTGGCACCTTCCCATTTCCATCCTGGATGTGGCTGCCCCAGGGGAATCAAGACTCTGGCTGTTTGGGCTCCTCCATCCAAGCAGAGCAGTGCCATCCACCTCAAAGCCCAGCTGTCATCACCCCGGAGGAGTTAGTGCAAGTCTCTGGGATCAGGTTTTGGAAGCGCCTGTGCCTGACATGTATGAACTCAGCCCTGCCCCAGTAGCCTCACTGGGGCATCAGGACTGGTTGCAGCAGAGGAACTGGGAAGCAGGACTTTCCCAGAAGGCTTCTGAGCTAACCAGCCCCAGTCAACCCGCGGCACGTTTTCTGGAGCTCCTGACCCAGCATCAACTCCACCCCCCTCCACCCCCCTCACCCCGATGAATTCCCTTTGTCAAAAGGGCTGCAGTCATCCAAAAAAAAAAACCCCTCCTCTTGGCATAGTCAGCCAACAAGCCCAAACCAAGCCCAGCATTCCTACTTTACCTTTCCTTGACTCAGTGCACGCTATGACAGAGAGCTGAGCGGCGATGGAGCGAGCTGGGGCGAGAGCCCTGCAGGATGATCCCAGCTCTGGGAAGGAACCTGACACTTTTGTTTCAGCAATTAATTCATTTTCACCGGGGCTTTCACTTTTACAGCCTCTCTTTTTTCTTTTTTCTTTTTTTTTTTGTGCACTTCCCAGGTTGCTCAACTAGGAAATCAGTGAGACCACCCCGTGATAAAGACGTCATGCTGAATGGATATGTCGTTAATCACTCCAGTTACCTTTCAACCCAGCGCCAGTTGCCTTTGTTGGAGCCTCCCCTCGAGGTGCTGGAAAAACAAACAGACACATTTATAACAACCCCTCGGGGCTAAGTCAACAGTTGCATTCACCTCCCTAATCAACATCTTGGGCTTAACCAAGATCATCTCTAAAACTCCTCAAAGAGCTACAAAGCAGCGACTGTACTTTCCCAGTACAGAGAATCGGGATTGTACGTGGCATGATGATGGGCTTCATCCGAGAGGTTATCCTAACCTCACTGCTCGCTGCTGGGAGTCCCAGAGTCATTGCCCAAACCCAAGTGGAGAGCTCAGATACACGATGGCATCGGGAAGATGCGTTGGGGCACGTTTTCCGAGCCGTTGCTATCTGGCTGTGGGGTAATGGGAGATGAAAGACCTGCAGCCCTTCGCTTTCAACCAAAGGACGACACGGACCTGTAAAGCACAGGCCTTGCCATGCTTGGTCCCTATTGCCGCGTGTCCCCTGTAGCAGCGGAGGTCAGCAAGTCCAAAGCTGGGACAAGCCAGGAGCTGGGACCATCAGGGTTATGGCCACGAGCTCGCATCAGACGCAGGGCTCCCTTATCAGCAGCATCCAGCCCACCCCAGTCAATGAGCTGTGCCAGGTCCTCCCCTCGTCCAAAGCTCCCCACTGCTGCCAGGAATGACAGAGCCTCCGCTGAAGTCTTCAAAACAGTTTTTTGAATGAAAGTGTCAGTCCCAGCTCCTCAGCATGGAACACACCTAACAAAGCCTATTTGCAAAGCAAATTTACTCTGGATTTCCGATACCTAGCAAAGTTTTTTTTCTATTATATTTATTTAAAATTACAACAGTTTACATTAGAAACAAGCTCAAACAATTAAGGTAAAAGATAAATAGCTGCATACAGTTTAATTTCACAAAATGCAAACACACATCTTTCGTTGTTCCATTATCCCAGCATTAAGTGCAATAGAATTGTCTGATGCGTTCTCGCTGGCTCCGGTGCTGCCGAAGGAAACGGGCCTGGCTCTTGCAAACTAATCCTTGTTTTCCTTCCTCGTGCAAGCTGTGGCTCGGAGATTTGATGGGGAGAGGGGGGACACCTTCACAGGGAGTGTTTGCTTTCTGCTGTGTGGCTGGGTTCCTCTGGATTGCAGCAGAGGGGCAGGAGCACCACCTGCCAAGATGCAGTCCAGAAGAGCAGTGGGAAATTCCCTTTGGGAAACCAGAACATCATCATCATCATCATCATCATCATCATCATCACGGAGCAGTGGAACAGGTTGTGGAGTCTCCTTCCTTGGAGGGCTTCAAGACCCACCTGGACACGTTCCTGTGTGACCTGATCTAGGTCAACCTGCTTCTGCAGGGGGGTCGGACTGGATGAGCTCTAAAGGTCCCTTTCACCCCCACCATTCTGTGATTATATGATCATCATCACCCCAAGCCTGAAGCTGTCAGGGAGAGCTGTGGGATGCTCTCAGCACCGTGGTGAGGGAACAGGCCATGCTTGCCTTGCTTTCCCTCGCTGCCCTCACTAAACACCCCTGGGGGACACACTCTTTGGGATGCAATTAGAGGGGGGCAAAAATGGCTTGGAAATAATCCTTTTAGAAGGATAAAAGTTCAAGAAGAACTCAAGGGAGGGCTGATGTGCTTAGGTGGTGAGGTCGGTGCTGTACGTGTCACAGCCACTCGTAAGGGCAGTGTTAGATCACAGCAGAGTGCCCAGAGGTCTCGGAGAGGGTGGGTTTGGTCTGGAAGGAGGTGGCTGAGGCTGAAGGAGCAACGGGGCAAATTAAAGCTGCTCTGATCTTATTAGGGCCCTGCTATGATGAGGCTGCAAGTGATGATGTTGTTTCATTTCGGAAAGAGCCAGGAAAGGAGGGACGCAGTGAAACAGCAGCAGATAGTGCACAGGGAAGGTAATGGAAGGTAAGATCTGTCTGATAAGGCAAGTGAAGGGGCAGCCAGGAGTCGAGCTGGGCACCCACTGAGCAGGAGGGCTGCCCTGAGGCAGGGCAATGGTGAGCTCACCTTGTGCCAACAGGGTCACCGTGGTGCCTGGCACTGCAAACCACAGGCCAAGCCAACACCCAGCTGCTAAAGCCAGCAGCACTTGGTGACTAATTGGGGTGTAAGTTACAGGTGAATCCTCTCACAAAGGTCTGCAGGTGCCTGCAGTTGCTGCTCTCAGTGAGCTGAAGGGCCGAAATGTGCCCTTCCAAACACTGGCCTCACCCCAGCCCTGAGCAGTCAGAAGGTAAGTAAGTGTTCCTAGCAACTTCCCAAGCCCCTTTCCTCCTCCTTTGCAGCTCCAGTACCTGCCCACTTAGGGATTTAGGCAGGGCTGCAGCCCCCAACATCACACCACCGCTGCTGCTCCAGGAGCATCTTCTTATGCCCCCTGAGTTATGAGGACCATATTCATCTTGAAAACAGGCACATTGCTCTTGTGCAAGGATGGCTGGAGCTGGCTGCAGGCTGGGCATGAATCACAGCAGCCAGCTGAGATTGGCCCTATAACTCCTGTCTGCAGCAGCCCCGCCGGTGAGCGCTTCCCGAGGCAAATGGAGTGTTTCGGTAAGAGGAGCTCACCGTGCCGTGCCGAGAGGGCAGAGCCTCAGCCCCTGGCAATGGGCACTGTTCCCTCCTCCCCTCGTCCCCAGGTCAGCTCCTAACGTGGTGTAACTCAGCGTAGACCTAAGGATGTCGAGCACATCCCCAGTAACTCACCCAGGCTGGAAAGCCTCTGCAGGGGATGAAAGTATCAAACTCTGCTGCTGGACAAGCGCAGGGCCAGCTCCTCCAGACCTCTGCCTGCACCCAGGAGTGAAAAACTGCAATTCAACTTACCCCTCCCACCCCCCTTTCCTCCCCTTTTAATAACCCTTTAATTCTTTCCCTCACAGCTGCATTCCCTGCTCCTACTCCTGCACCCACACAAGAGGGGCTGCTGAAGGCTGATAACTCACTGCCTGGGTAGTCCCAGCTCCCCAGCTTCCACTCGCACCCCCAGACATAGAGGCCACGTGTTACAGCCCCGAGACAAATGCTCCTGGCACAAAGCTGCGACACGAGGGAGGAGGCCAGAGGGCAGAAGTGATTTGTGTAAGCTGCTGTGCCTCCAGCAGGGAGACAGAGCTGGGACCAAACTTTACAGGTCAGTCTTGTCTCCTGGTTTGCCTCCCCCATTCTCCTGCCTACACCTGCCCGAGAGCCCTGCCTGTACAAAAGGCAGGTAAGGGACTGCAAAACCTCCTTGGAGTGATCCCAGGGCCGGGTTTGCCTCAGGGAAGCAGGAGGGGAGAGAGCTGGGCTGCACCTCTACCCCTGGACCAGCTCAGTTTGCTGGCAGCAGCCAGGAGCTGCTGCTGCACCTCGGTTTGGTGCAGCATTTCCATCAGGGTGTTCTCAAGCAGCCCTGGCTCTGCTCAAGATAAAGAGAAAAGAAGAAAAGATAAAAGGGAAAAGAAAGAAGGAAGGGAGAAAGAAAGGAAGAAGTTAGTGGGAGGCACGAGCAGACAAAGGTGTCTCTCTGGAGGTGGAGAAGGGGAGAAGGGGTGAGCATCCTGACAGGCAGACACACAGCCACCAGCCCCCTCACAGCATTTTGGGGAAATCCCTTTGGGTGTGTGCATTTAGATGANGGGTGTTCTCAAGCAGCCCTGGCTCTGCTCAAGATAAAGAGACAAGAAGAAAAGATAATAGGGAAAAGAAAGAAGGA
Organism: Urocolius indicus; assembly: GCA_013401255.1. NCBI lineage: Eukaryota > Metazoa > Chordata > Aves > Coliiformes > Coliidae > Urocolius > Urocolius indicus. The sequence goes on along the minus strand of WBNH01007242.1, from coordinate 161,076 downwards.
AGGGAGAAAGAAAGAAGTTAGTGGGAGGCACGAGCAGACAAAGGTGTCTCTCTGGAGGTGGAGAAGGGGAGAAGGGGTGAGCATCCTGACAGGCAGACACACAGCCACCAGCCCCCTCACAGCATTTTGGGGAAATCCCTTTGGGTGTGTGCATTTAGATGAAGTTTCCTCTACCTGGAAACTCACCCAGGCTGGGGCTGTGCCTCTGCATGCTCGCTAACAAAGTGCTTGCCCCCAGCTTCGGTGGCCACGAGCAGAAGTGCTGCGCCAGTCGCTCACTGGCAGCCGTTTGGCTTGTGCCAAGTAAAAGAAAGTAGCTCTAAGCTTTACCCACACAGACACAGCTTGTTTTGCCCCCACAGGGGCTTCCTGCATCGCTGGCTTTTCAAAGAAAATTGCCAGTTTTCCATTTACACCCTCACAGTAAGGCACCAAGGGCAGAGATGCTGGCTGGCAGGAGAGCAGGACATCCTTGCCCTCTCCCCTCAGCTCCATGGGACAAAGCACAAATACCTCCAGCCAAGCGCACTCAGGCTGTACTTGTTTGCCAAGCCATTATCTACTCCTAGGTTATGAGAAGGCATTTTTGTTTCAATCAATAAATTCCCCAGTCTTTCACCCTCTCTTCTCAGCGGACATGGCCATCCCACCCCACTGCACCACGTTCTCTCCTTTTGCTGGGGTTAAAGGTTGGGGGGGGAGGCTCTTGTTGAAACAGGGAGCACTGGGCTGCAGCAGAGGACTCGAGGCAGTGCTGGCTGGGGGTTCCTCACAAGGAAAGCCTCTCCTCCCCTGTAAAGGGGTGAGTGACAGGAGGAGGTGATTCTCCTGCACTTCTCCACACCCCAACCTATGGGCCCAATGGAAAAAACACCTCCCTTGGAGTTGGACTCAGTGATCTTTCTGGGCCACTTCCAACTTGAGGTATTCAGTGGTTCTTAATACAACCTGTTAGAACAGTACCTTGCCTGTCATTGGTTGATGAGATAGACCTTTCTGGTTTCAAAGCAAGGAAGCCTTCTGCTTTACTACATCAAAGATAAGTCAGATGCCAAAAGGTCCCCCTGGAAGTCCCCTGGGTGCCTGTGAAACTCATCCTTGGTTTGTAGTAGGAGAGGCACCAGGAAGGAATAATGCAGAATGCCAGTCAGCTCCTCCTGGGCTCATCCTGCAAAGGGCACAGCCTTGTTGGAGCAGGATCTGCTGGGCACAGAGAGGGGAAGCCTGTGGTTTCAGCCCCATTCCACAGGGTGTTTGGTGCTCAGTTGGCATGCACACAGACACAGAAAGAGGAGAGGCATCCCGTGCCCGCTTGTCTCCCTGAAACCATGGCACCAAGACCTCAGGGTGAGTAACTGGGGATGGGGAGCCCCAGGTTTGTCCCAGAAGCAGCTCTTTTTGCAGTGAGAGGTACTTTACAGCACCCTGTGATTTCTCCTTCTCTCTCAGTTTACATACAGCCCTGGACACAGAGATCTGGGCTGAGCCTGGAACGCAGCACAGGATCCAACAGCATATTCCCTCTTGGCTCCAGCTACAGTGAATCACAGAGGGAGAGGCATCACCAGAGAATGAGGGGTGCTGTGGCAGCATCGCAGGTATCCCAAAGACATGAAATCAAAGCAGGTTCTATTCCAGGCTATTACAGGGAGAGTCCCACAGTCATTGAAGTGAATGGGAACTATCTTTAAGCCTTCACCTTTTGAATCATCCCCACATGGCAAGCCAGAGCTTGTGAACTGGAGCCTTTTGTTCCCTCTAGAAACATCTAGCAGACAATTACATCTGAAGGCATCATCTATATTTAATAGACAAGCTGTCAAGAAGCAGGCAGCGTGTTACCCTCGGACCACATGCCTAGATAAAGGACAGGGCACCGGGCCTGACTTTCAAAGGCAAGTGTGTTCACAAAGGCAAATTAAAAGCCCTTGGGAGCTGTGTTTACTCAGCACCTCTGAAAGTGGTGGCCTGGTGGCCACGATCCAGGTGCTATTGAATTCCCTGGAAGGGCTGTGAATGGGTGTTGGATCAGGCCCCTGATGGAGGCAGCCACGTCTGGAGGGAAATGCGACCTGAAATGTGCCTCTCTCTCACTCACACACACACACACACACAAACCCAACTGGTTAAACTGCAGAGCAGCTCTTCGGGACTAGCTGTGTGCTCATGAGTCAGGTTAACGGTGTGAGGGCTGACAACTGAGCTATGCTGGCAAAGCACCGAGCCCCTGAATCAATATTGCCCAGTTTGCTGTACCAAGCGTGGTGAGTGGTGCCACGTGCAGTGGGATTGCCAGGGTGCTCCAGCACGTTGGGCTTTTTTCTGCCCTTTGCATGTCTGCAGTCAAAACAGGCATCAAACACACCTTCGAAGCAAAGTGGGGTCTGACACAAACGTTTGAGGCACTACAAAGGATGGGAGCTGTGCCTGGGTGAGCTCCTGCTCAGGCTCCTGCACTCCACGCTCCTCTCCATCTCACTCCTCCCACTGAGCACTTGTCCTAATAAGTGGGGGAATGTCCCCCCCCATGATGAAAAAGGAGAGAACCGTGGTCTTTCAAAGGAGAAAAACTCGCCACATACAAGATCTTGTTAGATGGTTTGGAACCTCTCTGCTTTTCCTCTGTCCTGTGCAATGGGGGATGCCACAGCCCAAGAAGTCATGTCTGAGGATTGTGCCTGTACATTTTTGAGCTCCCCGAGGCTCAGGCTCAGCAGCAGAGGCACTCACAGAGCAAACCCATCCGTGGCACAGATGCTGCAGGGCTGGAACACCTCGCTGGCACTGCGGGGAAGCCTTCCATTCAGCTCACACACCTGAAGGTGCTGGCACCACGGCTTAAAAGACGGACTGTGAAAGACATTTAAGCCTCCCAGAGAGATGAGTGAAGGCTGGAAGAGATTTGGAGAAGCTGCAAAAGCTCAGGTACTTTGTGACCTGCCGGTGGGAGGATGCAGAACCCACAGCACGTCGCGCTCAGCATCGCTCGGTGCTTCCCAAGCACCTCTGCCTGGGTGCTGAGGGCTCTGCCGTGGGGAGGACGGGGATGATGCTGGTTTAGAATGTATTTCATCTTTGTCTTGTGCTTGAGCAGGACCTGCCCAGGCTCCGCAGCCCTCCGTTAAACGCGGACCCGTGTCCAAGCCGTGTCACACCTTCCCAATCGTTTGCCATCTGCTCCCTCTAGTGGGTACAAGACCTCAAAGCACCAGAAACGCTCCGACTTTTCTGCTCTGCCACCTTACCCAGCCAAAAGAGCTGGGGGCCACTTTTGGGTTTGACACCCGAGGGCTCAGCCTGCTCTTCTGTGCTTTTTGCCCTGCCAAAAACCCGCCTGCAGATGCTTCCTTTAGCTGCAGGAGGGAGGGGAAGTTTGATGGGGTTTGGTGAGTCCAGCTTGATCCAGGCTCAGGAGGTTTCTTCTCTGCTTGGTTTCCCTGTCTGGTTTTAGGGGAGTCTTTTTAGGATCCCTCACCCATCCATCTCCACGATCACCTTCAAAGCCTTAGCCAGGACCTAAGAAAACCATCACAAACCAATTCTCCCCTGGAGAGACAATATTTCATCGATAAAAAAAACCCCCAAACCCTGAGGTTCAGCTTTCAGGCACCTACAAAACCACCTTGTTCCTCCTGCCTGGGCCATAAACTAACTTCTCAACACCCACAGCTGCAACACCGAGACCTTTGGTTAATGAACAATGGGAAACCCATTGTTTGGCAGTTTTAGAGACTAGGCAGAAAGAATGCACACTGTCAGCGTGGCTCTGGGTCTCAGGGGGAACAGGGTAAGAGCACAGTGACCCACAAGCTGCCGTCCAAATCCAGCTCTCCCATTAAAGCGACACGTGTGCTCGCACCGCTGCTTTGACACCTCCGGGCTGCTCGGCTTTGCAATTTATGGTGTGCTCAGAGCTTGGAATTTGGCTCGTGAGAACGGGTCACGTTGCCTGAGGAGGCTGAATACAGCCCCAATCCATGCTGTAACCCAAAAAACGAGGTGCCCTTCTGCAGTACCCCTGGATGCAGCCATGGAGCGGGGAAAGGCGCATCGCCCCGAGCTGTCCAGATGCTTGTTGAGCCACGGTTTTATCTCACCTCCTGCTAAACCACTGATGTGTTTGACCTCTCCAGCATCCTGTGGCAGTTCTCCTGATTTCTCACTGGTATTGGAAGTGTATTTGTCCACTGGCCCCCTCCTCTGACTCGGTGTGGGTGAGGAAGGCTCCTGTCTCAGGGCTGCTCTGTCCCTGTGGGCTGAGTGTCTACAGACCAAAGGGTTTCGTTTCAGGATCATGGCCTGTGTCATTACTGCTGGCATCCCACACTCCCCTGAACAATAGAGCTTCCTCTGCTAAAACAAGCACCTACAGCGTTAGTTAAATCAAAAGCCCTTTTCAAACTGACCAATTCCCCTCCAAGAAAATGCAGTTTTCCTATTAAGCCTGAAAGCAATTATCTGGGATTAGCATCAGATCAAAAGGGATTACTTCCAGTATTGTTTTCAAAACCCTCAGGGCTGGCAGAATTCTGATACAGCATCTCGGGCTGTGCTGGGCTGTGCTGGGCTCTGGAGGATGCCAACCCCCCAGCAGCCTGCCATGCCCAGGATGCTGGTGACTAGGTGACCTGGGGCACCTCAGAGGGCTCAGCTCTGATTTCTGGCTGCTCCCCTGGTGTACTTTGGCAAAGGAAGAGTCACTGGTTTGCAGACACCCCTGCAGGATGGTTTGCAGACCCTGCAACCCCTCTCAGAGGGATTGAGAGCAGCAGTGCTGAAGGGCTGCATGCAGGGGGCATGAGGCTGCTCAGGTACCCACTGTGGGTGGGTATCGCTCTGGTTTAGAGCAGCACAGTGTGACATCACTGCCCTGCAGAGCCCACAGCTGCAACCAGCTCCTCAGCAAGCAGCTGGGCTCATCATGCTGCCTGCCTCAGTTTCCCCACTGAAGCACACTGCATAAAAGACAGGTGTTGTGCTTTAAACAGCAAAACGTGAAGGAAGGCTACAGATAGCAAAGCAGCCAGAGGTACTTCATGACATCTGTGCTTCTCTTCAATCCTGCCTGGATGTTACAGTGACAAAACGACACAGAGCTGGCTGCAAGTCTTATTTCAGGTAAGATGCAGCGGGCTGTTGAGAGAGAGGGGGCTGGAAGCCAAGGATCTCTCAGCCCCACACAGCAGTTCTCCTGGCCGATGCCTCTGCAGGATTTAGTGGGGTAGGTCCTTGTGAGGGCAGATGCTGTAGATCTGCTGCAGGCTCCCTGGCCAGCACTGGCTAACACTTCATCCTGCTTTGCCCTGGAGAAGCAGGAGGTGAGGCAGGGTCAGGGCGATGTGGCTGGAAGGGGACCTGTGAGGGAATCCACCTCCTGGTGAGGGTGGAGAAGTGGCAAAGTGCAAAGGGTTATTGTTAAACCACCAGTGTCAGGTACCTGCAGAGGTTTGGAGCTATAAGCACATCAGCTCTGTGTAGGGAGGGGAATATCCTTTACTGAGCAGCTGGAAAGAGACAGGGCTTTGGGCTGAGCAAATCCACACAGTCCCTGATTGCTGTGTTGGTACCAAACAGACTCGTGAGGTAGTTCAACCCTTAGCATTTGCCCTGTCTTCTTTTTAGAGGTTGTTCCTCCAAAGCAAGCCTGCCCCTTAAAGCTTTGGGCCATGCCACATTTGAGAGCAGTTATTTTGGGAGGTTCCTGTGAGTACCCGTGCAGCTCAGGGTTTTCTGAGGCAAGGGTTAGTCTCACCTTCTTCAGACTTGGGGAGGTAAAGAGAAGCTGATGAAACGCTGAAGCACAATCCCTGCTGTGTATGGGGAGCAGAGCCAGCAGCCCAGCACTGCCGAGGGCTGGAGGAGGGACGGGGATGCAGCCGAGCCAGCAGCCCAGCACTGCCGAGGGATGGAGGACAGTGATGCAGGGGAGCCAGCAGCCCAGCCCTCCTGAGGGCTGGAGGAGGGGCAGGGAGGCAGCAGAGCCAGCAGCTGAGCACTGCTGAGGGCTGAAGGAGGGACAGTGGATATCTGAATATCTGAATTCTCTGGGTTAAGTGTGTTTCGCCAGTGAACAAGCTAAAACACAGCACCATTTGAGGTTCAATGGTGAAGGAATAACAGGCCTGGCGCTGAAGCACAATCCCTGCTGTGTATGGGGAGCAGAGCCAGCAGCCCACCACGGCCGAGGGCTGGAGGAGGGACGGGGATGCAGCCGAGCCAGCAGCCCAGCACTGCCGAGGGATGGAGGACAGTGATGCAGGGGAGCCAGCAGCCCAGCCCTCCTGAGGGCTGGAGGAGGGGCAGGGAGGCAGCAGAGCCAGCAGCTGAGCACTGCTGAGGGCTGAAGGAGGGACAGTGGATATCTGAATATCTGAATTCTCTGGGTTAAGTGTGTTTCGCCAGTGAACAAGCTAAAACACAGCACCATTTGAGGTTCAATGGTGAAGGAATAACAGGCCTGGCGCTGAAGCACAATCCCTGCTGTGTATGGGGAGCAGAGCCAGCAGCCCACCACGGCCGAGGGCTGGAGGAGGGACGGGGATGCAGCCGAGCCAGCAGCCCAGCACTGCCGAGGGATGGAGGACAGTGATGCAGGGGAGCCAGCAGCCCAGCCCTCCTGAGGGCTGGAGGAGGGGCAGGGAGGCAGCAGAGCCAGCAGCTGAGCACTGCTGAGGGCTGAAGGAGGGACAGTGGATATCTGAATATCTGAATTCTCTGGGTTAAGTGTGTTTCGCCAGTGAACAAGCTAAAACACAGCACCATTTGAGGTTCAATGGTGAAGGAATAACAGGCCTGGCGCTGAAGCACAATCCCTGCTGTGTATGGGGAGCAGAGCCAGCAGCCCACCACGGCCGAGGGCTGGAGGAGGGACGGGGATGCAGCCGAGCCAGCAGCCCAGCACTGCCGAGGGATGGAGGACAGTGATGCAGGGGAGCCAGCAGCCCAGCCCTCCTGAGGGCTGGAGGAGGGGCAGGGAGGCAGCAGAGCCAGCAGCTGAGCACTGCTGAGGGCTGAAGGAGGGACAGTGGATATCTGAATATCTGAATTCTCTGGGTTAAGTGTGTTTCGCCAGTGAACAAGCTAAAACACAGCACCATTTGAGGTTCAATGGTGAAGGAATAACAGGCCTGGCGCTGAAGCACAATCCCTGCTGTGTATGGGGAGCAGAGCCAGCAGCCCACCACGGCCGAGGGCTGGAGGAGGGACGGGGATGCAGCCGAGCCAGCAGCCCAGCACTGCCGAGGGATGGAGGACAGTGATGCAGGGGAGCCAGCAGCCCAGCCCTCCTGAGGGCTGGAGGAGGGGCAGGGAGGCAGCAGAGCCAGCAGCTGAGCACTGCTGAGGGCTGAAGGAGGGACAGTGGATATCTGAATATCTGAATTCTCTGGGTTAAGTGTGTTTCGCCAGTGAACAAGCTAAAACACAGCACCATTTGAGGTTCAATGGTGAAGGAATAACAGGCCTGGCGCTGAAGCACAATCCCTGCTGTGTATGGGGAGCAGAGCCAGCAGCCCACCACGGCCGAGGGCTGGAGGAGGGACGGGGATGCAGCCGAGCCAGCAGCCCAGCACTGCCGAGGGATGGAGGACAGTGATGCAGGGGAGCCAGCAGCCCAGCCCTCCTGAGGGCTGGAGGAGGGGCAGGGAGGCAGCAGAGCCAGCAGCTGAGCACTGCTGAGGGCTGAAGGAGGGACAGTGGATATCTGAATATCTGAATATCTGAATTCTCTGGGTTAAGTGTGTTTCTCCAGTGAACAAGCTAAAACACATCACCATTTGAGGTTCAATGGTGAAGGAATAACAGGCCTGGGAAGACAGATATCTGTAGAAGTGTATGTATTAGGTACATGGAGAAACACGGACAAGCATCACGTGCACTTCTAGACTGGTCACAACCAACCTTCCTGCCTCAGGTTTAACGGCAGAGTTTTCTTTTCCTGGTTATCTGTCACAGCACAGTTAGTGATCCCTCATTTTCTTCTCTGACTCAAAAGCAAAGGTTTGGTGGGGGTGTTTTTTTTTTGTTGCCCAGTGCCAGCAAGGGAATGAAAGTCAGTTGTCTCACTCTTGTCTCAGAGAAAGCAATTTTCATAAATGGTGTTCCACTAATGGCTCATGATCACATATAAGCCCCACAGCAAATTACTCTTAATCCAGTTTGTCTGTGTTATGTTACCTGAGGGAAATAATATCAATCCCTTTCCCTTTGCTAGCAAACTGCTGGCCGGGGCTCCTCCAATATCTATTAATCCCATCATTTATCTTTGTCAACTGAGAACAAAAATAATTTGTGGGAGAGTAAACGGAGGAGCACACGAGCCAGGAGCTCGGGGTTATTAAACAGCAGAAAGCAGGTGTTCACAAACCCCAGCTTATCCTTATTGCCAAAACCCCGGCGATTCTCCTCCTGCCTCCGTGCACAGTAAACAAGAGTTTGGGGACGGTCTCGTGCTCCAGAGGAAGCTGGAATTTCATCACTCCAGGAACAAGGGGCAAACGACCAAACAAACGTTTGCTGGGACATTTGTTTGGGGATGAGAGGAGAGGCTGCTCTTCTCCTGATGAGCCCAGAGAGTGTTGCTTCGTGGAAAAGATGCTTGTCTTTGGGTGCTACATTCCTCCAGCCCCTTCCTCCCCCAGCTGTCCCCAGGGGCACACACTCTCCATCAGCTTCCTCTCCTCCTCCTCCAGCATGTGTGGAAGCACCACATCGCTTCTCACTCCCCATCCATCCCACGGGTGCGCTGGGACACCCTGTCTGGGAGCTCTGTCTCCTTTTCCTCCTCTTGATGCTGTTTTTGCTGGCACCGTGTCCCTGGAGGACCGTTCCCTGGCTGACTTTGGAGATGCTCTGTTTGAGTTTCCATAGGGGTGGTGCATTTTTTTGGAGGAGGAAGCCCTGCTGTCAGCAACACACCTCTAATTGGGGGCTGCTGAGCCGCTCTGTGCCTGCAGAAAGAGCTGCTTTTCGTCTGGCTTAAATGGGGCTTTAAATGGAGCTTCATAATGAGCCTCATTACAGCAGGTACTCCAATGTAACGGGGATTAAATTACCCACGGTGGGTTTTCCCCTGGCCACAGCTGCCCGCAGGGTTGACAGCTCACCTGCCCACCTGAAGGGAGGGCAGCCTGGGCATCAGCCCTCACCCACAAAGCACAGGCAGGGAAGGAGCTTTCCCAGGGGGTTGTCACCGGTGGTGTAGGGGAGCTGAGGGTGCTGTCAGGGCGCAGGAGTTATGGGGTGCTGCGTGGCAGTAGGTCACACACCCCTCATTCACTGGCTGGGACATGTGCCTCTGCCCTGAATAAATGAATGTAAACCCCTGCTTTTGCTATTGCTGGGGCACAAGGGCTGCTTTATTAACCAGTAGCATCCATCAGCGTGTTGAATTAATGGTAATTAATGGGCGGGTGATGGAACAAGCGAGGACACCTCTGCAATGCCATCGAGGGCACAGGGGACATCTCATGCAGGCTGAGAGGCTCCCAGAAAACCCCACAGCTCCCCACCTCTGACACTTTTGATTTCCTCTCCAGGTAACATTTATCCAAAACCTTTTAAAAGCAGTCACAAGGTGCAAAGGCAGCGGGTGCTTTCCATCTCCATGCAGCTGCAGTGCCGGGCACTGCCTTCTTCCAGGCTCTTACGAAGCAAAGTGGGGAGAGATTTCTAAATGGAAACTCGTTGCCAAACTTTCAATATCTTGTTTGTTTGTTTGTTTTGGCCAAAAGTTGTTTTCTCCTGCTGCCCACTCCAACAGCCTGGGAGCCCATGAGCTCCAAGCAGGGTGGCTGGAGGCAGGAGCTGCCCAGCTTGTGTTCCCCAGGGGCAGGGGTTGTGAGACTGAGATGTCCCTGAGCCACCTGCTGCCACTGGCCCGCAGGTCAGTGCTGGTAGCCCTCAGAGGGGCCAAGTAGCCCTAAGTGCTGCCATGAAGGATATCACCTATGGCATTCAAGCAGGGCATCCTCGTGTGCCAAGCGGGAGGTCTCGAGGCAGACCAAAAGATCATCAGTGGTGGCTTCAACTTCCCAAGCTCCTTCTTGAGGCCAGACTCAGGGGGTTTTCAGCTGAGCTTTCAGGGGGAGCAAGCAGGAGGGCACAGATGGAGCAGTGCCATGGAGCGGGCTCTGGTGCCTCGGCAGCTATGGGAGCTCAGAGAGATTTGGGTGATGCTGCTGCCCAGCACCTGGGATAAGAAAGTTCATTCAACCGGTGCCCAAAGTGGACTTTCTGTACGTGCTGGTCCTTCTTCTGCAGAGTCACTAGGTGGCAACCTAAGGCATCCTTTGTGCTTGAAGAAGGCTTGTGGAAGCGGGACCTTCCCCTGCTTCTGCCTCTGACCTGCGCTCCCTCCTTTCCTCCTCTTTCTAAAAGCCCTGAATTACTGACAGACACCACAAATCTCCTCACCCGTGTCCATCAGTGACCAAGGCTGGAGGGACAGTTCTGCATCTGCTTTGTCCCAAGATGACGCTGGGCACAAACACTGGCAATCCCAGGGCTGTGTTGTTCTGGCAAGTCTGTGGCCAGCTTGAGAGGAATTTCTGGTTGGGGGCACGTTTTTGGTGTGCTTTTGTCTTTATTCCCTGCCCGTGTTTTGTGAGTTCTTTTTCTGGGCCTTGTGATAGAAATATCTGGAAAGACTGTTTTGTTTGTCTGTTTTGTTTTGTTTTTTTTCTGAAGGAGGACGTTCTGTCCAGGAACACATTGTCCATCACACGTTTGCAGCCCAGCAAAATGCTGCCAGCGTTAGATGGGAGCGTGGGATTCGGTTCTTTTCCCCCAATTTCCCATCAGCATTGATGTAATTATGTGTTATTGCTGCAGACAATGTCCTTTTAGCTAAACTTGGACGTGGAAGAGTCCTTTGCAGCTCAAACAGCAACCAGCTCTCTCCATTCCTCCCCTTGTCCCCCAAAAGGGGAGAGCTCCAGGGCTATCACTTGACAGCCCTTTGTTTATCCCATGACCTCTCACTGCTTAATCCACCCGCTCTCAAGACTCCCCCCCAACAATGCTTTGAATTTGTCCTGCCATCACCTCCTGTGAGGAAAACAGAGCTGCTTCTTGTGCTGTAAATGCCAGGTACTCCTGCACCGCTGGACCTTTCCTTAGTTCCCTCCTGCTGCCCTTCTGTTAACTTCTACCGCACATCGAGTCCTTGGAGCCTCTTTGCATTTCCCAGACCCAGCAGCCTCGATAAGCCTGAGCAGAAGGGAAACATCTCCCTTTCTCCATAGGATGCAGGAGACTTGCTGCCCATCCTGGTACCTGTTTGACTGGGGGACGAAATCAGGATCCCTTCAGCAGAGCATCCTTCCTGGGCATCGCCTGCAAGCAAACCAGGCTGCAGAAGTGGTCACCACCTTCCCCATTTCTCCAGGCAGAGAAAGGAATCCATTTACACCTTCCTCTTGTTTAATTTGGCTCCCAGCAGATCTGTTTTATAGGACTGCCTACTCTGGGAACAAGGATTTTTCAGAGGGTTTTATTCTCTCCAGATGTTCTGAGTGTCTTTGGTAACCTTGTTCTGGTGCGAGTGTCTGACAGCATCCTGCCCCTTCACGGGGTGTGATTAGGTAAGACAGCTTGCTTCTGGGTATAAACATTAATGGAAAACGAAAGGGAGCCGTGACTCAGTGCAAAAGCTGGACACGAGGTTTTATGAGACCTCAGACACTTCCCCTGTCCTCTGAGAAGTCAAAATCCCAAAGGAAAAAAGCTGGAGGGGGACCCACAGCTTGAAAAAGTTTTTCAGATGTGACTGACAGAGGGTTCATTTGGAAAAGTTTCATTTGGAGTTTAACCCCTTGAAAACAGAATTCACAGTCATTCAGGTTTTGAAAGGAAAGGGCTTTGCAGCAGCCTGAGGGCAGGAGGATGCTCAGGTCAGTTATCCTACTGAGGAATAACCATCCTAAGGAAAACAACAGCCCAGTGCTTTTGCCCTGTCGTGGTCTGCTGCTTTTTGTCTCTCCAGCCTTCGTTGCCCACAGGAGCTGAAGCTCCACACAGCTGAAGTGAGGTGGTTTGCCCCCAGGACATGCCACGGCTTGACACGCTTCCAGCCGGTGTCTTGCTCGTGCCCCTGTGGTTCATGCCTCGGTGCCCCTGGCCAAACCTGAGCCCCGGCGTAGACAAGGTGAGGTACAACCAGAGCTGAGCACTGCAGCCAGAGAAAACAGCCCTTGCTGGAGCACAGAGAGAATGGTCATTTATGGGTTTCAGGCTACAGAAACATGATCTTTTTACAGGGTTTCTAATGTGGAAATAGCCCGAATGACTGGATCTCTCAGGCTGGGCATTTGGCTTTCAGACAAAGAGCCCCACACATCATTACTCTGGCTTTGATTCCTCCCCTGATACAAAGGGCTGCTTTCTTAGCGTGGCTCTTGCTCCAGGATGGTCACCTCAAAGTGCCGGCCACTGTCCAGTTTCTCACATTAATTAAGCGGTGAGAGTGAAGAGGTTTTGGTCTGTTATCAGCCAAATGCCTCTTATGCTCCTTTCCTTGGTTGTATGATTACAGTTCCCTCCCACAAAGGCTGAGAAAGGACATAATAGGTGAGGTATCCCCATACTCTTTCTGCCTCAGCCTTCAGTCAAGTCTAGCTGAAATATCTTGAAGGCTTCACACCTGGGTTTTCACTCCCTCCATGCAGCCCAGGTTAGGAAAAAGCTTGAATGACCAGGGCCAGGTCTTCATCTGTCAAGAGAGAATGGAGCCTGATGGAGATAATCTTGCTCCTGGCTGCTGTCAAGTAGGAGCTCAGTGCCCTGCAGGAACACATTGATGTTAGGACCTGCAGATTTGCCCCCTCAGCCAGCAGCTTCTCCCAGCTCTCAGTCACCTGCAGTTGTGCACCGAGGTCTTTGCTCCTCCTCCCTGCTTCCCTCCTTTCCTTAGACCACAAATGCTTCACTAGAGGGTTCCAGCCCGCTTGAGGACCACCAGCTCCAGGAGTTGAAAGCTGGCAGCAAACAAGATCTCTTTGTGGAAAGTGAGTTGGATTTGCCTGCTTTGGGAGCAGTTCACTCATTAACAAGTTGGAGCCTGTTTTTGGTGATACTGCACGCTTGCTCCTTCAGTATCACCCAATCTTTCTCCTGCTGCTGCGGCAGAAATGTTTCTGTTTCCCTTCCCTGTACAGACCTGACTCCATACCTCAAAGAACTATTTATTTTATAGGTGGCTTGTTGTTTTTTTTTTCCCCTAGGCAGATGGTTGAAAAATATTCCCAAGCAGTTGTGGCAGGTTTTGATCTCAGGCTGAAGCACAGAGGGCAGCCGTGGGACAATACTAATGATGTGCCAGAGTCTGAGCACGTTGGCCAAAGCCCAGGATGTGCCATCCTTAGGATGACATCCCCAGGCTGGACCAAAGCAGGTTTATTGAGCTCATTAGAAGAACCTCACCATCTGCATTGAAAGTCTGGTTTGTATGGGCTCTGTGCTTGGAAGGCTGGCCTCACTTCGTTCAAGAACAGGGGGTTGCAACTGTTGGGATGCAAACAGCAGGATTTGTCAGTTTCTGAAGATGCTAATTTTTTTTATTAGAAACACTAATAGACAATATTAGAAGCACCAAATGTCTGGGCAGAGACTTCTCACGACACTCTTTAGCTTTGGAGAGAGTTAACTTGTAATGTCAGAGTTTGCAGCCAGTAGCTGAGTTCTTAGAACCCCAGCTCTCCAGCACAGGTAGGCAGAGGAAGCACAAGGAAGGTGGCAGCTACCTTGTCAAGCCCCAGTGCACAACAGAGCAGGTCTGCAGCGCAGCACACGGTGAGCTGACAGCCTCACACCTGCCTTATTTGTATCTTGGGTGATTTTTATTGCAGCTCATTTAGCTGGTGGGAAGGCTTGAGAGAGAGTCCAGGAGGAACCACAGGGAGCAGGAGAGATCCAGGGAGCAAAACCCACAAGGAAATCTCCAAGCCAGCCTGCTGGTTCCTCTGCAGACTAGGGGGAAAAAAGAGACAGGATAAACATGAAAGCCACGGATACATGTGGTGGGTGCAGGAGCATCACCCCCTCTCTCATTGCTTCTTATGAGGATGGCAACCCACAGCTGACAAGCAGAGCACAGCACTGAGGCACGGCAGTTTTTATCCAGAGCTAAAATAACCCACAGAGGAGTGCAGAGCGTGGGCTTGGAGCCCTGGCAGCTGCTGCCTACTGAACTCCCCCCTGGGTGCCTGTGCAGCAGCCCAGCCCCACCAGGCATTTCAGGGCTCGGGGTTTCATATGAGCTTTATTAGCTTCAGCCAAGTTTTATTTCCTCTTGAATGTAGGAGGCAGAATAAAACGTGATAAGCAGAGCACAGGAAACTCTTGCGGCGGGAGGGGAAACGCGGGGAAGAAGCAGCGGAGTTGGAGGTAATGAAACAGCTAGTGGGTGTTAGCACCAGCCCCAGAGCAGAATCAGCCCCCTCCCCAGGGCCACGAACGAGCCTGCAGAGGCTTCCCCTGAGCCACTGCTCTCCACATCGCTCCTGCCTGCAGGAAGCATTCAGGGATGCTCAGTGGGGCTGGGAGTTCAGGGGACCTCATTTTCCCCTGGCCATGCCTTCCATGGATGGGGACAGAGGGGCACAAGAAACACTTCCCAGCTGTATCTTGGGTTAGAGGTGTGTGTCAGTGTTTCCTGCAGCAGGACTCTGTGCCAGCTCCTTCTTTAAAGCTGTATGAAGCTTCAGCAGCCATGATGCCCCCCAAGCCAGGAGCTGCAGGGGCTGGCGGCACAGTGGCAGCCTGGCCCTGCTGAGCCCCAGCTCTCCTGCCTCCTCAGAGCCAAGGCTGCGTGAAGCTGCCCCGCTTTTGTAGCTTCTCTGGTGTCTGATGCTCACGTTGTACAGCTGAACTACCCCTCCTCAGCTCCTCCAAAGCCTCTGTGGGCACCTCATCCATCTCGGATGTCAGCTCCTCTGCCTAATTCTCTTGCACCAAAAGGTCCAGGAGTTATTTGGGGCACAGGAAGAGGGGGGATTGCAGCGAGGCAGCATGATTGCAAAAGCTGTGCTTCCTTTGGAGACCCAGCAAACAAATGTTGGGGTGATGAACTCTCGGGGCTTCTCCATCCTTCCAAGCCTATGGGTATGTGTGCTCTGAATCATAATCCCCAGCGCAAGATGTGTCCTGTCTTTGGCCAAAGAGAGAATGAAAATGAAAATGGAGGGGGGGGGGGGAGGGAAGAGAAAAGGAGTCAGTGATGTGCCAGAACTTTTACTTTTTATTAAAAACTTAAGCCCAGATGAGGAGGAACCCACCTGTTTTTGATTTTTTGTAATAAAAAGTCAAATAATCCCCACAAACAATTCCTCTGCAAGGGCTTCAAGAGCGGGGCCGTAAAGATGAACTTTAAAGGCGCTTGTAAAAGAAAGAATATTACAATGATTTCAGTGCAAAACTCCAATATCATATTTTCTTTTATTTGAAGGAAAAAGGAGGGTGGGGGGGATGTACAGAGGATTCCTGGATTTCTTTTCTTTCTTTCCTCTCTGTTTCTTTCTCAGGATGCAGCAGTCTCAGATAACCCATTTACTGGTGAGAAAGGGAAAGAGAGGAGGAGGAAGACCTGGAATCCAGGGATATAGGCAGATGCTGAGCAGGAGATGCCCTGGGAGCAGACAGGGGCAGTGCCCACTTCACACCAGCACCATCCTCTCCTTCTCCTAAATTAGGGACTGCGGTCTTGGCTGTCTGGTGTCTGATAAAGGCTTCGCCCTCAGTGGAGGCAGAAAGGGATGGCTTCCTTGTGCACTCACGTTTGTGTAGGGAGATTTTTCACAAACCTGGAGTGAATTTGATATTTCGAGATGCTCAGGTTCAGTAAATGGGCAAAAGGGGTTCAAAATTGCTGGGGGTAAACAGGCAGAGAGAGGGAAGGTCCCAGGACCAAAGCCCTGCAAGGGCAGTGGGGCTGCTGCAGAGAGATTGCTGCTGAAGGGCTGCTGGAGGGGCTGCTGCAGAGGGGCTGCAGCATCCTCCATGGCTCCTGCAGGAGGCATTTTGCTGGCAGGGCCGTTGGCCTTACTCTGACATCAGAATTTTAAAGCATATGAGAAGTGATAAAAGTAAACTTTAATCTCCTTTAAAATGTATTTCGGACTGGGGAATTAAAGCTGGTGAGGATTAGGAAGTGGTGGAAGAGTGCATTTCAAAACCGCTGGAGATCCGAGGATTTAAGACATATTAGCAAACAGAAGCAAAGCTCTGGAGAAGCCACACAGGAGGGGCCCGAGCCGGGAGCCAGCCGCATCCTCGTGCCCGTGTGAGGGACAGCAGGAGGCAGGGGAGATGCTGGGCACGGGGGCTTGGGCCAGCTTCAGCACGCTGCATCGAGGGAGGAATGAGAGTATGGGCTTAAGTGGGGCAGCAATTCACGCAGGAAGAGAAAAGGGAGCTGGAATGCAAGCAGGTCTGGGCTCTGCAAATTTGTGAGGCTGACCAGCGAAAGGTGTTCTTGCCAGTGGCAGCAGAGAGTTTCTTTCTGCTTCATTCCCCAGGTCTCTAGTTTTTAGCTTCTCTCCAGAATTGCTTTACCAGCTCTGACTTCCCATTTCCATTTTGGCAAAAGAACCACGCGAGGATTCCCGTGCCAGGAGTCACGCTGAAAGCATCTCGGGGCAGAGACTGGCTCTGCTCTGCTCTGCTCTGCTCCAGGGTGAGCTGCAGCCGTGCCAGAGCAGCCCGTTTCATCTCCTCCGGAGGCTCCAGGGCTGAACAAGCGATGGTTTATGGACACGTAGAATGAGGGCGGCAGCCTGGTGGCTTCGTGGAGAGCTCGCTGTTCCCAGGCAGCCCCTGCACAGAGACCTCCCACTCATCTCCCTCCTGACACCCTCGCTGGTGCTCACTAACCAGCCCTTGGAGCTGGATCACCAGGGGAGCTGGTGGGTGCTGCAGCGTGGAGGCAAGAGGAAAACCCTCTGCAGCAGCCACGCGTTGGGAAGGGACCGGGCAGAAACCTGCCGAGGACGGGTGGGCTGAGGAGAGGCTGCAGCTTGGTCAGATCCCTCCTTGTGCTTGTAAATGGGAAGCAATTTGCTCCCAGCGGATTCGGGGGCTACTCTGGTGCTCTCCATTTTCTTTCCCCCCTGCTCTGGGAGCCGTGGGATGGTGTGTGCACTCCTGCCTTCAGACACCGTGATGTTTTCCACCCTGTGGGTTGTGCAGGAAATTCTGGGGATAATTGAGGATGACAAGTATGGATTTTGCCGGTGTGATTTATGCACACATATAAATACACCTACATTTTTAATCCTCCCGATCTTCAGCCTTCCCTTCTGCCCCGAAGACACCAGCAGCGATGAAGGCTGTGATGATAGTTAACCGTGGGCACCTCCTTTGCTTTCCAACCTGCCCAGGCACCTGCATTGTCCTGCCACCAGCAAACACAGCCGTCCCACCAAAAGCATTCAATTAAGGTCCCCACAGAGACGTGGCAGCAACCGTGGGGGAGCCTGGCCCCCCTCTGGCAGAGCTCACTGCCAGGGAGGAGCGGGGCTCTTCCCCTCAGCCCCCTCTCTGCTCGCCACTTGTCCAAATAGTCGTAAATCACCGGCAAATTCCTGGGTCTGCTGGGGAAGTTTGGGCTTCAAAGGCAGTGAGGGGCAAACAGGAACCTTTCATTAACTGTGGGAAAAGCTTCTCCTTGCCTCAAGACCACGTGAAAAGTCCTCACCAGGGGAAAACGTGAAGGAGGGCACCAGCAACGTTGCAATGTGCTTGTCTGCAGCTCTTGTCTGCTTTGCACCCCCAATAACTCGTGGAAGGCATCAAAGCAAGAGCGACAGGGCTCCCCGTTTCTTGCGCCTTTGTATTCATTGATGTCTTTGCACATGTGCCACACATTTTTACGTGGGAAGCTACCCAGCAGCACTACACTGCTGCACGATGCCTTTTCACCCTTAATTTTCCTGCCGGCTTTGCTTTGGTTTTAATATTAGGGTGGAGGGTTGTTTTTCTTTTTAATACTGCAGAGGAAACACAAGCAGGAGCCCTCAGCTGGGATTGCCATTTCCTTCCAGTGTGACCCCAGCGTCAGACGTTTGACTCCCGGGGAATCAAGGTGAAGAAGAACAAACACGCACCCAGACCAGGAAAATAAAGCACCCGAGCGCCTGATCGGTGCTGGAGGCTGATCCTCCTTCGCTGCCACTGGGCTTGAGAGGGTTTGGGAAACTCATCAGTGGGTGGCCTGCCAGAGCTGAACCTCGGCAATGGGTGGTCACCAACAAAAAGCACAGAGGGAGCCCGGAAAATGTCTACAAGCAGATGATTTTCCATGAGGTGGTGGGTGTCTGTTTTGCTACACGGTGTGAACCGCTGCCCTCCCGCTGAAAGATGAAATGGTAGTGATGGAACAGGAGAGGTCGGAGCGTTGGCTTCGACCAGGCTGGGATGGTTGCTGGCCCTGGATGTGTCCCCAGGCCGTGTGTGGCTCAGCTGCACAACGTGTCCAGTAGGCTTTGACCTTGTCCCTGTAAAGCAACGCAGTGGCATCTTCATCAGCTGCACCTCCAGAGGCAGCCAAAGTGTCTGGATGGTGACAGGGAAGGAGTGGCAGTCACCTGCCTGTGTCCCTGTGCTCTGGTGTGGCTGTATCCCCCAGGGCAACACCTCTCACAGCACCCTTTGTTCCATACATTTACCCCATACATTGTTCCATGTGCTTACTCCACGCGTCCCTGCTGCAAGCTGACTCTTATGATCTAAGAAATAAAACCAACACCCTTGAGGAAACTGAGAAGAAATCAAGTTAAACAGGAGCACAAAATGCAGTGTGTTCTCCCCAAACGCTGGGCAGAGGGTGCCTGCTTGCTTCCCACCCCTCACACGGGCAGCAAAACACTCTCCTTGACTCCTGAACACACAAACACTCTGGGTGTAGATGATGTGGAGTCAGCAGGAGATACCCAGCTGCCTGCCATGGCATTGAACTGAGCGTGATGGGTCGGTGTGGAGCTGCTTTTTGCTGGGTAAAGAGGCAGGGGGGGAGCTGCAGCAGGGGTTGTGTAAGCAGCTGTGAATCAAACCCACCTGAGCCAGTCTGGCACCTGCACCATCACTATTTAAGCCGGTAGCAAGGGGAGCAGGTGGGATGGGTTATCACTATTTAAGGAGGGAAGGGTAAGAGGGAGGTGATCATATAGGCACAGCAGCCAGGCATGAGGAGCAGGAGCAGGAGCAGGAGCACCACAGACCTCCCTCAGCCCATGGGCAGGGTGCAGCTGTACCCCTGCACCCTCAGAGGGCAACGAGGGGAGCTGACAGCTCCAGGTGGACCCCATGCTGGGGGAGATGATTGAGCACAGGGGGAGCTGGTTGTGAGTGAGGGCCTCTTTGAGGAGGGAATTGCTTAACAGCACGGATGCCACGCTGAGTGGGACTGAAATGATGCCAGCAAACGGCGTGGGGATGGCGGGCACAGGGTGCCGAGTTGAGGTGGCTCCGTGGCAGAAGAAGGAGCCACAGCCCTCAGCAACACTGATACACGTGGTGGAGGCCCCAGCACACATGGCAGAGGAGGCACGGGCACATGAGGGAGCCGTGGTGGAGCTGGGAATGGCGACGAGTCCACCCACCCTGAGGCGAGGTCAGCGGTGGGGACCTGCCTGTCCCACCGCTGAGGGGACAAAGAGGTAAGGACACAGGGATCAGCTGCTTGAGCCTGGGAAGAGGGGAGGGGGAAAGGTGGTCAGAAAGGGAGCCTTGGCACTCTAGACTCTGTTTTCACGCCTTCTGTGGGCTGGGGCTAACTTCATCAGCACCTCATCCTCTCATTCACGACATTCACACCTTGTTTGAAGCCTACTTGAGCCCTCCCCGGGGTGCTTGCTGCTATTCCCATGTTTCTAGTTGTCCTTAGAAGCTGGCTGTGCACCTGCCTAATAATTCCAGGGCTGGGCTGAGCAGCCTCTGCTGCAGCTTTCCGTAAATGAGGCACAGTAAGAGCCCAGAGCTCCAAAGTCATGAGTGGGGGGTTGCAGAAGTTGGTGCTGGCATAGCAAGGGGAAAGGCTTTGAAGAAGATGATGTCTTAGCAAAGATAAGATATGAAAACATAGGAGGAGAGAGCAGCAGGTACAGAGGGGCTGCAAAGAGCCAGTGGCTGGGCTGCTGCATGTAGTCAGGATGGCTGAGAAAGTCCGAGCATGGCTTTGTGGTGAAGCAGTAGCTGGTGCTGGTTGAGAGGAACAAAATCACTCTGCTCCTTCCATGGGGACTGCTTCTGCCTCCAAAAAAACAGCCCTGAAGAGCTGCTGCCTTGATAGCTGACAGTGGGGAAGGATTCACAGGCCATTTTCCTCTCCTTCCAACCAGTCTGTGTGGTAGCTCAACGAGCAAGGGGTGGGATGTGCTGGGGTTAATGGGAGTGGTGTGGAGCATCCCTTCCCTTTTAGCAGGAGCACTTGTATAGTCTTCTCTGGACAATTGCTGGGTTTTGTTTTGTTCCTTGTCCCCCTAAGTTGTTGAGCTCTAATTCTCTTCTCTGTCTGTCTGGAGCTGAGCAGCAGACTGCAAAGCTACAGGGAGAGGCTTTGGTTTTGGTGGCGAGATGTACACTTGAGAGATTACACACAAACCTCATTTCTTTGGGAAGCCAGGCTGAAAGCCCATGGCACTTATTTTCTTAGAAAATAAAGCTCTCCAATACATCAGCTGTCTGCTCAGAGCGCTGTTTAGCAAAATAACTGTAATTTTTCCCTTTTCTGTCATTCCAAAACAACTCCCGTAGGCTTGGCCCTCAAGCAGCCAGTGAAATGCAGCTACCAGAAAAGCTCAGTGTGGGCAGATGCTGTTTATGACACTAGTGCCGAGTGCTGCTGTGTCAGAGAGCTCCGAGTTGGGGGACGTTGGGCAAGTGGGATTCTTATTCCAGATGTGTTTAGTGTGAGCTCTGAAACCTTCCCATGGGAGTAAGGGCAGCTTCCCCTCCTCAGGGTGGGCACCTGAGGTGTGGATACTGCCCAGCCCCACAGCTCCTGTGGGATTTATTCAGGGGGGAGCAAGTGCAGTGTGGTGCTGCTGCTGACAGCTCTGGTGCCTACCACAGAGGCTCTTCCCCGCTGTGTGCAGAGCATGAGCTGCTCAGGTTTATGTCGCCAGGAGAAAAGGGGGTGGTCCAGGTCAGGAGAAATTGATTGTCAGGACTCGCCAAGGTCCTGTTGCAGATGCTCTGTGTGAGAGTTCATTTACCTTTCCACTGAGGATGGACCTACCTGCACAGAGCTCTAGTTTCCCGTTAGATACTTGCTGCAGTAAGTGTTAGGAAGGTGATTGTGAGATGTGGTTTAAGAAACAACCACCTAAACAGTTGCTTTTGTTTGCTGGCTTGAATGCAAGTGGGGATGACAACTGCTGGCACCTGAAGCTTGTATTTCTGATTGCTTTCTAGAAAAGACCTGGTGTTGATGGTGTTTTGTCAGTTCTGCAGGGCTCCCGGGCCCAGCACAGAGAACTTTGCCTTGGAGTAGTGGGGGGAAAAAGGTTTGGGGCTCTGGCAGCTTCAGAGCTGAGCTGAACTCAGCTCTGCCACCTCCTGGCTGATGAACTTGACCCACGGGCCGTGCTTTGAGGTCTGATGTTGATCAGCAGTTTCTGACCTCGTTTGTGCAGTGGTTAGCCTTGTCCTCTGCCTGATCCCAGTTGGCTGTGGCTTGTTGGTGGTCAGCTCTGTCCCCTAGTCTCAGCCAAGCCCTGCTAAGCTCCCTAAATACCCTAAAAATTTGCCTTTGGTTCCATTCTAGGGGTCAGTCCGCTCAAACTTTGGTGCTTGAGCTCTTATGCACCCAAGAAACGTGTTGGATTGCACCCCAGGTCGGGGAGGTTTAAACGGGCCCCCACACACATACTCCTTTGCTTTATGTCCTTGTAGTATTCAAGGATGCTTTCTGGTCCCTGATGACTTAACTCATTGTGTTTTGCATTTGGTTTGCAGGCAAAAAAAAAAGTAACTAAAGAAGGGAATGGTGGCTATGCTCTAAAAATAAAAGCCATGCTGTTTAGGAAGTAATTAAAAAAAAAGCAGGCACCCCAAAAATCGCAGATCCCTGGGTTTGCAGAGGCTGGGGCTTGGCCTGGCCCCCTGCTCCTGAGCTGCGCTTTGTACCTCTTCTCATTTGCCCAATTTAACTGCAGTTATTCATTAGCCAAGGGCAGCTGGTTAATGGCAGTGTGAAATCAGACCCTTCCCCGCTGTCAGAGCAGGAATGTCTCCAGCTTTGGAGGTGGGATTAGGGTTTGCTGTGGTCCTGCCTGGTAGGAAACCTCCTTCTTGGCAGCTTCCACCAGCCCGCCCGGCTGCCTTCCTTAAAGTTACTTCTATTATTTATACCGCTGAGCTTGGAGGGTAGTTGCTGC
Source organism: Urocolius indicus (assembly GCA_013401255.1). Lineage (NCBI taxonomy): Eukaryota > Metazoa > Chordata > Aves > Coliiformes > Coliidae > Urocolius > Urocolius indicus. Next base: position 138,706 of record WBNH01007242.1, on the reverse strand, counting down.
ACAGGCCCCTGAAGAGACCCAGGAGGCTGTGGGATCTTAAAAGATGGGAGGGGAAAGGAGTTGAGGGGTCATTTGTCTAAGAAAAGTGCAAGTCTGGCAAGAGGTTTGAAAACAAGGTGAATAAAAATGTGCTGCTCTTGGTGCAGCCGTCTGTCGAAATTTCGATGTACCAACTTCAGCCCTTTGTTAGGGCTGATGGATAAAGCCACCTCGGCCTCTTTGCTGCCTTGGTAGGGCTTTTCTTTTAATTAGATACCCCCAATGCAGCACTAAAACCTGAATTTCCCCGTGTGGAGCTGCCTTTATGTAAAGGGTGAGACTGATGTCAGTGTCTGCCTCACCACTGAGCTCAGAAAAGCTGGGATTTCACCCAAAACACCGTTCTGTATTGTCTGGGTTTTGCAAGCAGGACCTCCTACATATATATATACGTGTGTGTGTGTGTATAAAGCTTACTAGCTGGCATTGGTGAAGTTTAATCTTTTTTTTTTGAGGCTTCTTGGGGCACAGATGAGGTGCAGAAAGGCACGTGGGCAGTTTGCTTCCAGCCTCTTCTGGCTGGGCTTGCGTGGCTCCGAGTCAGCTCTCCATCAGCAAGGCACAGTGGGCAGCTCAGCCCCTGTTTCAGCAGGGTAAATGGGGCTGTACTTACGTGTTTTGCAAAAAGCTGCTCCTTGCCCTCAGATGTGTGTGTGTGTGTGTTTGGTTTTATCTTTGAGCGCTCAGGAGAGCAAGGCTGGGACCTGAGGTGTGGGGTGTGAGTGTGCCTGCAGCAAGTATGTGAGAGCTGGGCTCTGAAACAAGAGCTGCACCCTAGCCTAGTGCTTTAACCACAAACCCATGCTCTCCAATAGACTATCCTTTTTTTTTCTTTCTTTCCTCGTGTCCAAAACCCATTCAAGTGTCTGGAGCAACTGAACATCTGGTATTAACTGCTCGTCCCAGCACTGGGTTTTGGAAAAAAGAGTCAAAACCACTGGAGTAGTCATATCCCAAACAGATGAGTTTATCCCTCTAACTGACCATTTCGTTCCAGTTTCTCTGTGTTTCATACTCTTGCTATCTGTCCTCTTCCAGGACCAGCCAAGTGATGTTTTTGGAATGACTGGTGCTTTGTGCTGGACAAGGAGTAGAAGAAGAGGATTGCTGCTGGAGGAGAGAGTCATCATGAAGATCAGGTAGGGAGTTTTCTCTCTTGTCGTTTTTTTTTTGCTGTTGTCTTGCTGTGCTAAACAACCAGCTCTGGCTTAGAGCAGCGACGGGTTCAGCCCAGCATCCTGATATTGGTCAGTAATAAAAACAATGTGGGGCTACACTTAAGACATCAAGTCCAAGGGCTCTTCCCCTGCAGCTCTGCGCTGTTGGAGTATGGGCAGGAGCTGCTGCTGTCCTACGTTGTGCTGACCACAATGGACCTGCTGTGGTTGCAGGAGTGGGATGTGAGAGTTGCTGTGGCTGATGCCTCCAGCCTCCCAGCGCACGTGCTCCTCGCTGAGGCTGGTGTCCGTGGGAGCTGGCAGGCAGGTGTGACTTGCTGATGGGGAGAAGTGCTGCATGGTACAGCAGAACAGCAAAGAGAGATGCTGAAGTCTGAGCTGAGTCTGTCCTGGTTTGGGGACAGCAACACGAGGCAGGTGCCAGCAGCACTGAGCGCTCTGACCCTGCGCGGAGCCCGAGACGTATGGCAGTGCAAAGGAAGAACAGAAAAGCTGGGCTTTTGCCATACAGCTACAGTGTCATTTCCTTCTGGTTGGAGTTTTTTTTTTACATTTTAGTGTTTTTTTCACCCTGGAGCAGAGTGGAAAGTCGAGACATGCTTGTTTAGTGACACAGGAGGTTCAGGATTGTGTGCGCTGGAGGAAGAGCACCTTGTTTCCTAAACAGAATCTTTTAGCGTGTTCAAGCCTGAAATGTTTGGGCTCCAGTGGCATTACTCAGTGAAATACTTCATTTCAAAACATCTCCTCAGAATAATGCTGTTGAGGTCAGGTTTTTCTTGCGGGTGGGTTGGTTTTGATGGAAATGACTATTCTGATGAAGAAGCTTTTCAGCAGAAAGCGTTTCACCAACAGGCCTGTTGGGAAATACCACAGTGCACTGCTGTGGACACACTGTACCAGCTTATATCAGGCTGGATCCTGCATTCAGACATCATCTGCTGCACGCGCATCGTGTCTTAGAGAGCTGGAAGGGGGTGTTGTGTTGAGCTGTAGTTTAACAACCTCTCTCTAGGGCTGGTGTCGTATACAGATGCGCTTCCATGTTGTGGTGACTGTCACTGTGAGCGTGCACGAGGGTGGCAGGGATCAAATCAGCATTAAAACATTGCCTTGCCTTTATTTTTGTATGCCTTGCTTTGGAATAGGCATCCTCCTCATTCCAGTCAGGAGCCCAGACTTCAAGATAGCCATTTGTGGGCTTCAAAGGACGGTGGGAAAACAGCTCTGCTAAACTCCTGTGGACTTTATAGGGATGGAATCTCATCTTGTGGCCTGAGGCCTGATGAGCAGGTCTTCCTGGGTGTATCTCTTGAGGTGGGATTTCATTGCTGCTTTACTTTCGCCCTGAGTTAAAGCTGAGGCTTGGCTACATCTCACTTGGAGCTTCCCAAGCCCAGTTTCTTGCTGTCTTGTGCCTGGTGCTTCTTCCTGGCTAAGCTTTGCCAGGAACCAGCAGAGCCTGGGTGCAGCAGGGCTGTGTGAGGGGGTTTGTCACTGTCAAGTGAGGCTTTTTGGGCAGTAGATGTTGCAGCAATGAGCTGTGTGCAACAGGACTCTGTGCCTGCCAGCAGCAGCGGGTTTACTGGTGAGGTAATGGGGTGGTACCTCCTGTCCTCACTTACCAACCAACATGTGAATGTGGTCCTTGCAGCCTTTTTACCACGTCCCAGCCCTGCCCAATGACCCTGAGTGAGCAAGCTTGAAGGTGACATCAGGTATAGGATTGCATTGCTCTACCTGTGACTCCTCAAAACAATCACATATCTTAATAGTGACAGATGGGAAGAACTCGAAGACACCAGTAAAATAAGCCCTCCCCACGTTATTGTCCTAGTGCAGATGCTCAGGCCTCTGGGATGGAAGGGATGAGATTTCTTCGGCTTTTTCGTTTAGAACTGAATGCAACCCATAGGTCTGGGCAGAAAAGTGGAGAGTGACTTGGGAAGCAAGATTCACCAGTGCCTCTCCTGGAGAACAGTTCTTATTTAACTTGAAAAACATGCCAATAGCAGAAAGCATAACTCATCTCATGAAAGTTATGGTTGGCTGTAAAAGAGAATACAGAAAACTTTCCTACTCAAGCTGAAATGTTTTTCTTTTAATTCCTTGGTATTCTCTCTGCAGCATTATAAACTCTAATCCACGTCTTGGCCCGGGCTGCGAGATCTAGCTGTGCTTAGCAGAATGGGGTCCACTTTCAAAATGGTTGAGATTTGAAGTCATGCCCCTTCCTTTAGCATGAAAAACCACCACATGGCAGTTGAGGTTTTTTTTTTTTGCATTTATGAGACTTATGGCTTAGGGGAAAGGCAAGGAGGGAGAGACTGGAAGGTAAATGGCTGACTAAATGGGGTTTAACTGCTGCACGTTGCTTTAAATATCCTCCTAAAAAAAAAAAAACCCACCCTAATATTGTAAACCGAGATGGGTTCCAAGTTCAGGGGATTGCAGATGTCATTTATTTTCTTTCCAGGTAGTTCCCTTAGACCATATAGTTCCGGCTGTGATTTAACGTGGAGAGGTTAAATGGAACCGTATGCAATTAGCCATTGGGCAAGGTAACGATGTGGATTTCGAAGCACACGCAGCCTCCCCCAGTTTTGGTTAGGAAATGACTTCCTGGGAAGGTCCCTTTATGTTTTCAGGGCAACGTAACCCATCAGCCTTGTTTCCTCCTGGACCCTCGCTGCATGGAAAAGGCACCTTGACAGATCCCGTGCTTCTCTCGCAGGGCAGGGCTTGCTGCTGTGCAGGGCCAGGGGAGACCCTGGAGACGGGGAGACCTTTATCCTCCAAGGAGGAGAATAAAAATGAGTGCAGTGATGTTTTTCATTCTGATGTCCTGAAACCCACGGCACCGCTGCAGCAATCTCTGTGCTTTCTCCAAACCGTGGTGCATCGGGCTGTCGCTTCCACTGGAGCATCTGCTGCCTTTTGTGAGACACTTCAATCCCTTGAAAAACACTCTTGTTTCTCGAGAACCTTCTCTGACCTGCCCTTTCCAAGTCCTCTCCACAAACAAGATGTAATGTACTTGCAGGGAGGTGTATTAAGCAGCACTGCAACGCCCTGGACAAATAAGCAGAGAGCATTATTTGTGGCTGGCTCTCTCGGCAGATAGAGTAGTAGCTGCGTGTTATGGCCACGCTTGCCAAGTCAAAGCCTTGGCCGTTTACTGCACACCTTAACAGGACTTACCCTGCAGACTCGTCATAAATCTTTAGAGCCACATCTGGCTGAGTTAAATATCGTCAGAGAGCGCAGGGGCAGGGGGGAAAGCAAGCAGCATACAGAAAGGTGCCTTCGTGGCTTTAAGGGTTTGATCTTTGAGCATTTTATTGTATTCTTATATTATATATTTCTATATATATATAATATATATTATATTATTGTATTCTTGAAGGCAGAAGGGCTTTTTTTTTAGTGGGCATGGCATGTTGCAAAAGGTTAGGGGGCATCACTTCAGCAACACAGCAAACTGACAGCACTGACAAACAGCCCGAAGAAACACACTGAATTAAATAGCTGTTTCCCCCGTCTCTCTCCCAGGGCACTGCCTCNGGTTGGCTGTAAAAGAGAATACAGAAAACTTTCCTACTCAAGCTGAAATGTTTTTCTTTTAATTCCTTGGTATTCTCTCTGCAGCATTATAAACTCTAATCCACGTCTTGGCCCGGGCTGCGAGATCTAGCTGTGCTTAGCAGAATGGGGTCCACTTTCAAAATGGTTGAGATTTGAAGTCATGCCCCTTCCTTTAGCATGAAAAACCACCACATGGCAGTTGAGGTTTTTTTTTTTTGCATTTATGAGACTTATGGCTTAGGGGAAAGGCAAGGAGGGAGAGACTGGAAGGTAAATGGCTGACTAAATGGGGTTTAACTGCTGCACGTTGCTTTAAATATCCTCCTAAAAAAAAAAAAACCCACCCTAATATTGTAAACCGAGATGGGTTCCAAGTTCAGGGGATTGCAGATGTCATTTATTTTCTTTCCAGGTAGTTCCCTTAGACCATATAGTTCCGGCTGTGATTTAACGTGGAGAGGTTAAATGGAACCGTATGCAATTAGCCATTGGGCAAGGTAACGATGTGGATTTCGAAGCACACGCAGCCTCCCCCAGTTTTGGTTAGGAAATGACTTCCTGGGAAGGTCCCTTTATGTTTTCAGGGCAACGTAACCCATCAGCCTTGTTTCCTCCTGGACCCTCGCTGCATGGAAAAGGCACCTTGACAGATCCCGTGCTTCTCTCGCAGGGCAGGGCTTGCTGCTGTGCAGGGCCAGGGGAGACCCTGGAGACGGGGAGACCTTTATCCTCCAAGGAGGAGAATAAAAATGAGTGCAGTGATGTTTTTCATTCTGATGTCCTGAAACCCACGGCACCGCTGCAGCAATCTCTGTGCTTTCTCCAAACCGTGGTGCATCGGGCTGTCGCTTCCACTGGAGCATCTGCTGCCTTTTGTGAGACACTTCAATCCCTTGAAAAACACTCTTGTTTCTCGAGAACCTTCTCTGACCTGCCCTTTCCAAGTCCTCTCCACAAACAAGATGTAATGTACTTGCAGGGAGGTGTATTAAGCAGCACTGCAATGCCCTGGACAAATAAGCAGAGAGCATTATTTGTGGCTGGCTCTCTCGGCAGATAGAGTAGTAGCTGCGTGTTATGGCCACGCTTGCCAAGTCAAAGCCTTGGCCGTTTACTGCACACCTTAACAGGACTTACCCTGCAGACTCGTCATAAATCTTTAGAGCCACATCTGGCTGAGTTAAATATCGTCAGAGAGCGCAGGGGCAGGGGGGAAAGCAAGCAGCATACAGAAAGGTGCCTTCGTGGCTTTAAGGGTTTGATCTTTGAGCATTTTATTGTATTCTTATATTATATATTTCTATATATATATAATATATATTATATTATTGTATTCTTGAAGGCAGAAGGGCTTTTTTTTTAGTGGGCATGGCATGTTGCAAAAGGTTAGGGGGCATCACTTCAGCAACACAGCAAACTGACAGCACTGACAAACAGCCCGAAGAAACACCCAACCCAAACTTGTCAGACCTCAAAACATGAACCCCTTTAATTCCAGCCACACGAAGAAATCTCTCCCGTACTTCTGGCTTGAAAACCACGAAAGCTGGAAGTTGTAGTACCTCGGTGGAGCACAAGTTTGAAGCCTCGTCCTTCCCAGGGTTGGGGTTTTTTTCCTGCAACCAGCAACAGGTTGCTGCTGCAAGCCCTTGTCCCAGCTGCAAGAGCCTTTAAAACACCCTTTTTTAAAGATGGGGGAGGAGAGGAACCAACAACATCTCAGGTTTGGGACAAGCCCACCTGGCTTCAGACCCTCCTGTGGTATAAAACTGACTCTTTAACACATTTCTGGTTCCAAATCTGGTCCATCTGCTTTTGGGAGCTAGCCTGTCCTTGCAGAGGCTCTCCTGGACACGCTTGCCTCTCCCCTGCTGCACTCTCAGGTCGTTGTTTTTCCAGTGACAGCTCATAGTTAATAAGAACGAAACGAATGCAACAAAGAGCAGCGGCGCGGGCGAGTGCTCGACAGGCCAGACAGCTCTTCATCTGATGTTCATAATTCATAAAGCAGAGATCGTTTGCAAAGTAAATGATTTATCATAGGAAAATAAAGCACTGCTTCCTAGAGGCTGCTTTTTCAGAGAGCTTGCATTTATTTACCTTCCCAGCGTGGTTGTTGGCGGGGGGGGGGGGGGGGGTTGGGAACATATCTCTCGTGAAATATTAAACAAGGCTTTTCTATTTCTGAGGAGGGGGAATGGAATGGAGTAAAAGAAAGGAATAATAATCTGGTGAGCTCTAAGCGAGGAGAGGAGCTGCAGGTTTCTTTCCCTGCCTTTCATACAGGAGGGGGCACGTTTTGAAAGCGTCGGTACGACGTGCTGGGGGGTGTTTTTTGGTAGCACTCCCCTGATCATCCACAGGTTTAAAAGGCTGAAATGTGTTTGTGGAGGGTGGTTTCCTTCCAGGTCTGATGTTGGTACCTCGTGCTGGAATATTGTCATACCAAATGGCCCTGATTTTTTTTTCTTCTTCTTCTTCTCCTCCTCCCTGGGAGGATTTATGGCTCGTGCTGCCTGCCAGCATTCAGCCCAGGGTGGATCTAGTTTTAAATAATAGCTGGATATATTTTATCCAGGGTATTACCACAACAGAAATACAATGGCACAAGGTATTTTTTTTTCATTTCACAGTGGAGGTAATCGGTGCTTTCAAAAGGCAGCAGCAAGTTTTGCTGGGGTGAGTTCAGGACTTGTTTCCAGGTGAGCCAAGGGTGGCTTTTAGCAAAGCTGCAGTTACTGAATGAGAGAAGGGAGCGCTGTGAGCAGAGCACAATTGGATTTGGACAAAGAGCTGTGTTTTTTTTTCCTGAAGCTATTCCCCCTGCCTTCTGCAGTGGTGTTTGCACAGTGTCACATACCTAATTGACCAGCTGTAAGGAGCTCGGCGGCGTGAAATAAATACCCACTGCCCGTGTTTGCCTTCACGTGTGATCTGAATCATCCTTCCTGGGCTCTTTGGATAAAGCCCCCTCCAGTTGGAGCTGAAGAGCTCACCCTCCTTGATAAATGTTTGTTATTTTAATGACTTGTAGAGTAACTTTTTATGCTTATGATGCCTGGGAATGGCACCTTCTCCCTTTTTCCTGAGCTTGGGGGGGAGTCTCTGCCTCACCAGGGCACGAGCAAGGCTGGAATTTCTGCCAGAACTGGGAGCTTCCTGGTGCTGGCTGGTTTAAGCCACCTGACTCTATGTATAAACAGCGTGGATTTATAGAGTAGAGTATGGATTTTTGTTTTCGGACTTGCAGGTAGATGGAAACGGTATCTGATGGCTGAAAGCTGCAGGAAACGTGTGGGAGGCTGCATCTGTCTGAATGGGCTTTGCATGGTGCAGCGCTAGGCTGGTGACTCCCAGTTTTGGGACTCCCAGGTTCTCTGCGTGCTGGTCATCTGCCTCATGGGTTGGTCTCTCCTCCTTGTCTGCAACTTCTCTGTTAATAAACAAAGGCAAGGCTTCCCTTAAAGCTGCTGGGAGTCCTTTGAGAGCCTGCCCCGTGCATCTCCTTGGGGCTGCTGCAGCCACTTGGGCACGATGAGAAGCTGTTTCTGAGCTGTTGTGGCTTATTGCTGGTGCGTTAAAGTAAACTGGCTCTGATTTCAGTTTATTTTAAAACTCCAGGCTGTAAACCAAAGCAGTTAAAGTTTAATCTACCGACAGATGTGAATCGACAGCATGGAAGGCTGGGCTCTGCACTGGGGCAGCCAAGGTAACGCCTCCATCGCTCCCACTCCTGTGTCCAGGACGTGGCCTCTGCCCGTGGCCGTGTGATGGAGACACTCTCCCTCCAGCTCCATGTCCTTCTGAGCACTGGGCTGCCAAAAGATGGCCCCGCTTGCCAAATCTTCCTCGTGGGCAGGGAAACCTCCTCAGGGGAGCAAGAAGGGACCTTTAGCCGTCCCTGTTCATTAGAGCTGAATCTCGTTGCCCCTGGGATGTAGCTGCTCCAGGCCTGGATTGTCCATACGGCACAAGTGGAGGAGTCTGGCTTTTGAGGGTTTTAAAAATTCAATTGTTGTGTGGGTATGGATGAGATTTGAAGCGATGCTTTGGGGAGAAGGTGGTTTGTGTAGGAGCAGGTTGAAGCCCAAGCGGTATGCCAGAAGATCCAGTGTTGACTGCACCCCTTGCCCTTCAGCATGCGGGTGACTCGCTTACAGCCTGTTACACAGGCAGACGGTGCCACGCAGCTCTTCCTTCAGAAACCGATTCCTAAGCCGAACAACCAGAGTCGTGTGTAGCCTCAGAGCTTCACCTGTTCAGAGGGATTTGCTAGGTGAGCTCAGACATGCCTTCTGTGCACCTTGCAGGCTTTAATTGGGTAAAGAAATGAAGCGTTACGTTGTCGGTAGCAAGAACCAAAAGCATCCCCCTTCTTGTACCGGCAAGCGTTCGATCTGGCAGGTTTGGAGTGCGTGCGTGTTTCGGGCACCTTTGCTTCGTTTGTCAGGCAAAGGCACCAGGAGTGTTTTACAGCCGAGCTACTCCTGGCAAAAGGCGCTGCTCGGACCTCTATTAACACATGCAAAGCGGAGGAGATGACACATTTATCTGCAGACTGTGGGTGTTGCGTGTGTCCATGGAGATAAGCGTCAAAACGGCGCAACCTCAGCTCCTCCACATCCAGGGGAAGGGAAGGGGCAGGCAAGGGGTGGAGGTTTCTCAGCTGCACCCAGGGTTTCTCCTTCAAGCCCAGGTGCCTCCCAGGGCGAGTGGGGAGAGGCCGTGCTAATGAAGATCTCGGCGGGCATATGGATCCCATTTGTAGCGCGGCGGTGAGAATGCCGCAGGTCGGGCTGGATGTGCCGGGGGTGTCTGTCCGTCCATCTGTTTTCACACGGCTTGGCGAATGATGGAAGCCCTCCAGAGCCGGAGGATCGTAAATCTCGACGAGGAGCACGGCTGCCTTTACCCCCCCNCCCCCCCCCCCCCCCCCAATCCGTCATAAAACAATGAATTAGATGGATGGCTGTCAGAACCCACCGCCGCCACCTCCCCGCGGCCGCAGCAACACAAAGCCCCAGCTCATTGCCGTAATTTATGGCCTCCCGGGGAGATTTGGGTGATTAGGGCTTGGCCCACCAACACGCAGAAAAACAGTAGGAACTCCAATAGCTCCAAATGGAAATCTTGGGTCGAATTTATCAAACAAATCAAGAGAGAAATCTATTTCTGTTTGGAGAAGGAAGGAGATATATGACATGTTTAGCAGACGAGAGTACAGCCCTGGAACATTTGGCTGTTCGGTATTTGTGAGTTTTGGAATTTCTAGCTTAAATAGTATCACCAGAGGACATGTGATGTATTAGACATGAGCACGTTTTTAGCCAAATAAAATATACAACTGCAAGCAAAGAGGTTTTTCAGCGTTAACAACAACATATTTGTGCAAATGATGTAACCGAAAATTTTCTAGGTAGGGCTTAAAAAAAAAAAAAAAAAAGAAAAGCAGAAGGTTTGAGTTCTGGAAAAATACATTTTGGCGGGGGGGAGTGGAAGAGATAAAATATGTTAGAGGTGGATGACAACACAAGCAGAGCTGGAGGGAGGAGAAGGCGATAAGGTGCCGTTGTTTCACTCCTGGAGGCTTATCCTGCTGGCTGATATTTGCTATTTGGACAGGCTATTTTTAGACCAATCCTTTCTTTTTGCCTGAATGAGACCGTTAATCCAAAACATCCACCAGCCCTCCCGTTTCCCACCAAACATACTGTTTACCGTGAGAGATGTGCTGAAAAGCAAACACAGATAAGTGAAGGCGTGTGGTGAGCAGCACATGTGCTCCTACTGCCACGAGGGCTCCTGACACCCACCCCACTGCTGCCCAGGGATGCTCCTGGTTTGGTGAAGCCCTTCTTTCCCCTCTGATGGGCAGGACAGCGATGCTCCTGGGTGATAAACTGGTGTGATGGCTGCTGTGCTGCACTCCTGCTGCTCTGCCAGGAGGGATGCTACTTAGAGGGGCTTTAACAGTAACGCGTGTGTTTGTGCTGGCAGCTGGGATGGGGAAACCTGCTGGTTCCTACCATGGCAAGAACAAATTACAAGGGAAGCAATGTGGGGAGAAGGAACCTGGGACAGACGATGCCTGAGAATGGTGTGTGCTGCAGGGACCCGGGATGGCTGTGGAACACTCCATGTGTGCATGGTTTTGCCCTAAGAAGTGGCTCAGTGGGTGGAAGTGCCTGCCATAGGGTGCTGAAGACCCAAGTGAGGTTTTTATGGAGGATTTGGTATTCAAGCAGCCTGCAAAGTTGTCCATGTTGCAGAGGGGAAAAAAGGTTAAAGGTTTATGGAAAGATATTTGTTTGTTTGTTAGAGGTTTAATGCTCTTCACTGCCACTTACCCGGACTGGTCCCTCTGATCCACTTCGAATCTGTTCAAAATGCTTCCCTGGGTTTTCTCTTGGAGGTTGGTGGGCTTCTGTGTGACACAGCATCCCCACCAACGGATTCACTGGAGCAGCCCCTCAGTAACGGGAGACAGAGCTTGTCCAACACTTGCATCTGTCGCAGGCACATCAAAATAACACTTGAAGACGTGGAGTGGTGGTGGTGGTGGGGGAAAACCCCCTCTCCTAATTGCACTCCATTAGGCTCTATAGGAGAAGTAACCTGTGTAATCTAAAGGCACTGGTTTATTGGTTCACACTTCATAAAACCAGTTGCTGTTAGTTTTATTGCAGCCTTGGGGGGGGGGGGGAAGGTAGTTCTGGACGTGGCAGCCCTTGTTACCTGCCCCAACTGCGCCCAGGCTCGGCGCTGCAGCCCGCTCAGCTGCTTGCTTGCAAGGCTCTGCTAAATGGGAACACATGTTTGGAGGGGGAAAGGCTGCTTTTTGCCATGTCTGCAGAGCTGCTGTTTCGCAGAGGTTATACAAGCTACTGTGCTTGCACCTCGGGCAAAACCGTCAGCAGGGACCTGGGCAGGGCCCTGGCACTCAAGGAGCAGCAGGGGAAAAAAAGCTGGAGGCATCACAGGATGCTCGCCCTAAGGCAGGTGTGGGTGTGGGGTGAGGATGTGCCCAGTCACCGAGGGAAAATAAGCTGCTTATTGATGTTTAATTTCTGCAAGGCAGGAGATGCATTTCTCACTATAGAAACACTATTATTTAAAACTTCTTCTTGCCCTAAACTCAGGATAGAAAGTTGATCTCAAAATAGCCTTCACATCCAGAAGTTTTGGAGCATAATGGTTCTGGGCGACTTCAGCTGCTCTGTTTTGATCAGTTTACAGGGTCTTCTACGTTATCTGTTTGTTTTACGTGTGTAATTGACTTGCATTTAAAGAGGACAACCCTGTGAAAACCAAACGATGGAAAGTCTGGAAAAAACCTGTGAAAGCAGATCAATGCGTTTATTTTCAGAAGCTGTTTTATAGCAGGGAGGAAAAAGCATTAAAACTGGCCCTTTATCCCAAAAAGGAGGGATTTCAGCTAATTGTGGGTTCCATTTGAAATCAAGTCTTGGGATTTCTTTTTTTACTTTTGTCATTCAGGAAAGTGAAACAAAGTCTGTCAGGGAGGGAACAGAACATCCCACTGAGGACATACCCAAGAAGGGCCATCAGCTGGGATGCTCCGAGTATACATCTGTCCTCCAGTCCATAAACCTTGCCCCAGGCTGATGCTGAACATCTGAGTATGACAGCTGAGGCGATGCTGAGCGGGTGCCCCCAGCTTCTGCCAGTGTCTCTCTCAACTCCAGGAGGGTCTCCCTAGACCCACCTTGCTGAGTTCTGCTTCCCAGGGCCGGGGCTGTTCAGAACTGGGTTTCTGCCCGAGCTGTGGGATGTTGTTCTGTGCAGCTCGAGTCTCAGTTGCTAAAATGGTCCCAAAGCAGCTTAACCGGCATCAGTTCTGTATGTGTATGCTCCTGCCTTGTCCTCTCCCTCCCATCAGGAGAGGATAGCAGCAGTGGGGCTTTTTTTTTTGCTCTAGTAAGATGGAGCTACAGAAGCAAACAGGAGTGATGCAATACAATCCTGAAGAGTTTAGGTTCCCCGGGAAGGGAGTGAGAGAGTGTATGGAGAGGTGACTGGGGAAGAGATGTCGTTGCAGGAGAGCAAAGCAATTACTTCACACGGCAAAAGGAATTATTTGCAGTGGCGAGGAGAGGGAGGGAGCGATGGAGAGCCCCGCTCCTGATGAAACAGTAGGTGTTAAGACAGAAGAGGATTACAGGCACCAGGAGGAAGGCAAACATACCTGTGCGTGGCGTGAAGTCCTGCCCGGCTTCCCCGGGAGGCAACCAACCTGTGAACGGCCTGACGCGCAGCACGCCTTATTTACGGCAGCCAGCTCCCAAAACGAAGGCAAAGGTCCCACGCCTGGCAGTCATTTCAGCGTTTAGGAAATGGGTTAAGTGTGTGGGAGCCACGTGGAATCAAACCTGCCACAAATCATCCCCAGCTGCCCGCAGCAGCAACAACCTGCTCCGACACCTCCGGCAAAGGTGTCCAGCCCGGGGGCTTCAGCGTTGGGCTGAAACCAAATGCAGCTGGACCAGACTCTAAATTTGATGTGCTCTGAGTTTCTTCCCTCTTCTTATTTTTTTTATGAGCTAGTGAGAACTGTAGAAGGCAAAAGTCCTGAGGTTGTGCGAAATGCAGCGTGTTCCCCGTTTCCATAGAGGAGCTTGGTGTAAATGCCTCTTATTGTTCACAACAGCCCACGTCAGGGAACCAAAAAGCCCTCTTCAAATAGGTGTAGATTTGTTTGTGACCTTTAAATTGATCCTTTGAGGGATTTGGTGAAGGAACCAAACAAGGAAGAAGCGGTTCACAGCTTTGACTGGGTTGCAGCAGGTTTTCAGCTGTGCAGATGTATGAGAGGCAGCGCTCAGCAAGCCCTCCTGGTGTTACCTCCATTCAGTGCCCATAAGTGAGAGGGGGAAAAACATTTGAAAGCTGTTCTGGATGACACTTTATAGTATTTTAGCAATTTATTTTCCCCTCTCTCCTCTGCACTTGCTTTGTGGGTACGTGGTGCCAATGGGCACGCTTTTGCCCCATTCCCAGGTGCCTGTTGCTTCTAGGGGAGCAAAAGCTCCGGGAGAACCTGTAAGACCCCGTGGCGAACACTTGGCATTTGCAGAGTTCATTTCCTTACCGAGCAGCCCATGGAGAGGCAAAGGGGCACTGTGGAACTCTTACCCGACAGGCCCCAGCATGATTCCAATAACGTTTTAGGTGATTTTTGTCTGTTTGTGGGAAAGCTGTGATTTTAGCATTGCCGGTGCTACCGCAACGCTCGCTGATTGTCCCATGGGCTAACGAAGCCAGGGGTGGAAATGGGTTTCTGAGCCTGCTCCTTATTGCCTTTTACAGATTCTCAGCTGGGAGAAAGAAAAAGCTTTGCGTGGCTTCCCTTCGTGCTGCTTCTGTAAACTCAAATGCATGTATTTCCATTCTCCTTTGCCAAGGGGTGCGATGTGTGTCCGAGCCTCCACGCAGGCGACGCAGATGCTTTAGAGGGTGAGGGATGCTTTACGTTCGTAGCGGTGAAGCCCTCCAAAGTCAAGAGAGATAAAAACAAGGGAGCGAAGCTCCTGGAGTTCATTCCGACAGTTATTTTTAAAAATAACTCTTTCTGTTTACCTTTCTGACGTTAAACCACAGCAGAAAACACTTGTAACTCAGTGTAAGATGCCGAGACTGTTCAGCTTCAGTCGTGCAGCTCCGGCATACAAACGAGCTCCAGGTTTTATGTGCAGTTCATTCTTCATATTGCCTTTCTTGGCTTGTTTATGTTACCTCAGCCTCCATCAAAATGATGTCTTAATTAAATCTGAAAAATGGACATTTGACTTTATTTTAAGTGATGATTTCATCCTGCCGTGGGTATAAATTTAAGTTATACATAACAGACATGCACTCTGCACAGCTCATTCCTGGATTATATACATTATTTAAACGAGAGCATTTTTTTTTCTCTCTCTCTCTCCATATTTTTCAACTATTTGGTTAAAAAAAAAAAAAGAGAAAACACAACCCAGCCCCCCCCCTCCGACAAATCCCGAGGAGCAGCCGCTGCGCTTGCGGCTCACGCTGAAAGGAAAACGTGTATGAGGCTTCCAGCCCTGGGTTTGAACGATGGGTCTGTTGTGTGTAGTGTAGTTCTTCTGGGGGAGTAAATCCTGAGGGTGATGGTGTTATGTTCGAGCTGTGTCTGCTTGTGAACCTCGAGCTGCCTCCCGTGCACAGCATCTGCGCTGAGGTGTCGGGTCTCACAGGGAATGGGGAGCCCCGAAATACTGTCTCTGAGCTGCCTGTTTGGCTTTTGGTCACTCTGACAGCTTCCCCAGCCAGAAGGTTAATCCCAACGTTAGAGTTTCATTTGTGTCCTGCAGCGAAGGAGACGAGATGTCCCGCAGACATTGAGGGGTGGCTTGTGGGACTGCGTTCAGTCCCCCAACATCCTGACTCGGGTCCCAGGTTTTGTTGAAAGGTCACGTTTTACTGTTTTGTAGAGGTTGTGTGTTTATGAGGAAATCTCTGACCCAGCTACAAAGTGCCTTCTCCTCCCCCCTCCTCCTCTTGCAACTGCCCAAGTGCTGTTTGTGGGCATTCTGGATTTGACGTGTTTTTTTTCAGCGACTGTGTCTGTGCCGTGCCTCTTGAATGATCCTTCCTCCACCAAATAGAGAACAGAGGCCTTTAAAATGTGGAAAATTAAGAAAATGCAGAACACATCATTAAATCATATACTCAGGAAGCTGTGGCAATCTTTCCTTCCACTCACAGAAGGTCCACTATAACTGAAAGCTATATTTTAATGATTTCCAGTTCGGATGCCCCCAACGTGCAATAGAGAAACCTCCACTGTTTGCCGTAGAAGAAAAGGGAAAATTGGGTGGTAAAAAGAAGAATGCTGCAGCTAATGCGGAACAGTTGCATGTTTATATTCCACATTGCCCTGAGCAAAACTCTTCCTTTTCTTTTGGAGCAAGAGCAATTGCTTTCCTCCCCGGGTATGGCGGCTGTGCTCACGTTATGTTTACTCGCATCAGCTCTGACAGGTTTACCCTGAGCAGCTTTTTGGAGCAGCTGCTCTCCCAACGTCCTCTGCCCTCGTGGAGTTGCAGCTCACGAAACTCTTCTGGCCTTTCAGGATGCTGGGTGTGCAGTGGGAGCTGCTGACATGTTTTAGTGTTGTGTTGTCAGTGGCAGAAGGCTGGAATAACTCCAGAAGCGCCTGAACCCTGCCACCAGCTCCTCTGGCCAGCCCAGGACAATGCTGCTGCCTTATCACAAGGAAAACCATCACAAGGGAAATACTGGCACATCCTGTACCCCATGTGCGGGTTGAGACGTGAACTCCTGCTCCTATATCTTTACTCCATCAAGTACAGCATCTCTCTATTGTGGGCTTATTTCTGTCAATACTCTTTCTTTTACAGTTCACTAACAGACTGTTTGACTTGCTTCTGGAATTGTTGGATGTCCCTTAGAAAATTAAGAGGATTAAAAGCTTCCCCCCCTACCCCCCACCTTGTTTTCAGACTAAACAATGAATCAGCCCCACAACTATATATTCATGTGTGTTGGCTTATACGTACACACTTTTCTACTCTCCCTCTTCCCAAACAGCTGAGTTCACCAATATTTCTTCCCTGCCACCTGTGCATGGTGAGATATCCAAGCGTTGTGGCTGACAAGCAATGGGAGTGAGGCTGGCACGTGCCACTAGCTGAGGAAAGGCTGTCAGCAGGGAGAGGGCAGAAAATGGAACACTGAGCCTTAAGTGCTGCTCCGCGAAGTTCTGACGTCAGAGTGTGTTTAATACAAAGAGGGAAGACTCGAGTTGTGGTTAAAGGAGCATCGTTTGGTTCGGTTTTCCTCACTCTTTCTCTGCAAAGTGATACTGATCTGGTGAAAGGGTGTTTGTGGGATATGAGATTCAGTCACGCTAAGACTGGAAATGCAGGGCAAGGGTCTCGTAGCCTGGGGAATACCCTCTGCATCCAGCCCAAGGGGGAAGGACCTCTCCATGGATACTGGCTGGCTGATGGCAGGAGCCAGAGCTCGTCCTCTGAGGGTGTTTGTGACCCTCTGTGCCATGCAGGAGCCGGCCTTCCCTGGCTTTGATCGGTTTGGAGCTGGCAGGGACAGGCTGTGGGGAGCAGCAGGGCTCCAGCAGTGCTGCCTACAGGTATCTCTGCTGCATCTCAGCATTCCTGTGCTCTTCGGGGCAAATCCTTCCATTGGGGGAAAGCACTGTTAGCACTCTCCAGCTCCCTCTCAGCTTTGTGCTCTGCCAGCTTCGAGGCCGTTGTCTCAGTTTCCAGCCAGCTCCATAGAAACATAACACTGCAAGAAAAAACCCTGCACAGCCTTTCTCTCTCTCTTTTTTTTTTTTTTTCCTGGTGTCTGTTGTGTCTGAGTTCATCCCCTGTAACTGTGCTGCACACCATCTTTCCAAAGCTCTGTGGGCACACACGCATCACATCACATCGCTCTCGGGAGCGTGCAATTTGCTCTCCTCGCCGCTCCTTCCCTTACTGGAAACCACCACGATTTAGCTTCGTCTCTCCGAGCTCATTTGTTTCCAGCCTCTGGTTTGAGGTGGAATTGCTCACTTTTTCTCAACTTAGTCATGCTTAACGCTCAGCCCCTCGGGGTTATTCCCCCTGGGCAAAGGGTGCAGATGCCACTGCTGCGTGTAGGCTGCGTGGGCACGTTCCTGCCGTACTCCTGCAGCTCTGAGCTTTGTGGGGAAGATGGCCTTGGGCTTTCCTATGCTATAACTGGTCTTGCATGCAAAATGCAGACCTGGGCTGCCTCCCTTCGCTGGGGATCCAAGGGAAGGGATCTCACCAAGGGGGAGAGTTGTTCCCAGTGTTTATTATTTGCATTGTGGTAATGCCTAGAAGCCTCCGTCATGGCACATTGGGCTTTGTTTTTCATTCCAGGCAGCTTGGCAAGGGCTCTGCTGGAAAAATGAGGAGAGGGGAAAGCAGCAGAAAAAAAAAAGAAGCACCAAACAACTCAGGGACTCTTTTTTTTTTTCATTAGTGTGAGTCAGAATAAACTGATTTATATCAGCTGAAGGGCCAGCCTCATGCTTCTGGCACTCAGACGATGGCTTTGGGGTTTTATGCCCTGGGCTTTGGAAACCTCAGGTGCTAGACCACAGTGGGTAAACACACTGTGCTTTGCCTTGCCTTGGGCTGCTGATTTACCTCTTCTCCGGGACTCCGCTGGCACTCGGCAGCGAAGCCAGGGAGGCAGGCAGGGAGCGTTTCCCTTTGCTCTGTGGTTAAGTGCGTTGCTTTGGGTCCTGGGTGGGTGTAAATCACCCCCGTGGCAGCCTCCTCCTTCCGAAGGCCCAGCGTGCTCGGTGTCACGTGCAGTGGATCCCACTGAGCCCTTGGCGTCCTTCCTTCTCCCTGTTTCTTGCTCCATCTGCTCACACGCAAAAGCTGGTGGGAAGCTGAAGTGTTCAGGCTCCAGAAACCTTGAGGAATAATCTCTTGACGAGCAAAGTTCTCCTTAGCTCCGTAAAGGAAGCGGGGAAAAAAAGCTGGATTTGGGGGATGAGATGTTACTAAATGGGAGAAAGGAGTGTGGATCTTCTCAATTCAGGTGTTTGGAGGTTTTTTTTTAACAGCAGTTTTGCTATAAAAGCCAGGCAAGAAATCCAAGTTCTGTTTCAGTGTTTGAAACTTGTTGTTTTCTGGTTTCAGGTCAATTGAATTCTTTCTTGTTGAGTCCCTAACCTTCCTCTAAAGGCCAGATGGAATAAAGACTCTCTCTTCTGCCCAGTGGAAAATTACACAAACCCCAGAAAATTGATTTTTCTGGAGCTTGCAGGGTTTTGTGTAAAGGCCAGGCACTTCTCATTTAGCCTGGCCCTCAGCGGCTGGAGTTGGGTTCTGAACGATGGGATTTAATGACGATTGCTCGGTGGCACCTCTTCCCCAGACTCTGTAAATCAACAATTCCCCACTGGAGTGGATGGGAGAGGGCCAGTTCCCACCAGCTGGAATTTGGCCCTTGGAGATTTGTGTAGGATGTGGGAAAAGATGTTACAGGCACTGTGTTACCTGTGTGGAGTGGAGGAGAGGAGAGGAGACCTTGGCAGGCAGGAGTGGAGGCCCATGGTGGCAGCAAGGCTCCCATGGTGATGCTGAGCCCCCCAGTACTGCTGGCAGTCACAACTGGAAGGCTGTATTATCTTACAACAGAAATCAGAAGGAAATTGGGGGAAGCATGTAGCTGAAGGTCTGGACTCCTGGGGGATCTTTCAGCATGTTTTTGCAATCCCATCCAACACTGAACTCTTATTCTTCCTTCCCTGACACGAATGTTTGAGATAGAGAGCTGAATTTGCTAGTGATGCTGAAAGCTTGGGCTGGTTATTTTGGCACGTGGCTGGTGTGGCCACAGACAGTGGTTAGGCCAACACTCATTTTAGACCTTGATTAAAAGCAAAATGTCACTTTTCCTAACCCAGAGTCCACAGGATTAGGCTGGGTTTGTGGTGTTGGGTGTCTGTATCCAGTTGCAAACAAAGGTGGAGATGGTAACAACATCTGTAGGCAGAGATGCTGCATCTCCTGTTATGGGAGGTCTGCAAGAGTCACTGTAGGAAAAAAGAAGAGGTGGGATTTTGATCGAGACAGAATGCTGTGATATTTCCTTTTCCTTTCTTGCTGCTTCTAACCACGAGCATCTTCTGCCTTTGTTACCTTCTGCGTCTCAGCCAGAGCAGCAGCTGCTGGCCTGTAGGGTGTGGGGTGTGCTAGCATCTGCTTCTGGCCAGGCTTCACCATGAAAGGTCCTTCCAAAAGTCAGACGGTTGTGACTCTGGAAGAAAGTTTGGGATCTTGGTGTGGACGGGATGGAAAACAATGTGGTGGTCTTTTTTGTTTGTTTGTTTTAAATGAATTTAGAAAGTAAGAAGGGTAGGATTGCATCAGTGGCCTAAGCTTGATGTGCTAGGCTATCTGAGTGGTTGCTAGAAAACTTCGCATTTGGAAACAAAACCGCTTTGGTTTGTTGTAGTTTCCCCTGTCTTTTTATGACCAAAAAGGGAAACGTGCAAGGGAAAGAGGGACAGGAGGCCAGGCACAAAAAAATGATGTAGCTGGTGTATGTAAGAAAAACAGGTTTGTTTGGTTTTTTTCTTCCTTAAACCCAATTTTTTTTGGTGGTAGCTTAAAGAGTCTTTGGGCTGTGCAGAGGTGCAGAGACCCTCGCAGTTGTCCTGGCCCACAGTGACAGGACAGTAATGGAGAACAGAGCCCAAAATCACCCAGTGACACAACATTTAGTAGCAGATTAAAAACAAAAATCAAAAGCCGGAGGACAGCTCAAAGGGAACGCATCATCTTAAACCCATTTTGGCCCAAATGTCATCTGCTTCCCCCCAGCCTTTTATGTCGCTGTTGTTTTCTCCTGCTGTTCCTTCTGGCAGATGTAGGAATTGCCGTGTCCCCTCTCAAGCACGTTACCTAGCTGGATGTACCTTCTGCTGTCTCTGACACGGCCGCTTCTGCCACAGAACTTCGTGGGAGTTGAGGGATGCGTTCATTTGTCAGCCAGATTTTGTACTTTCCCTTGTAAACCCATCTCCTCCCGCCTCAGGTACCTGTCGGATATCTGAGAGGAAGGGGATAAATAGGGCCTTTGATCTCTACCTTGTCAGAGGGAAGGGATATCATGTGGTTTCTCTAGACTCAAGCCTGATCCCCTTGCTTGGCAAACTGCTGTCCTGCGTGGGTTTAAAAAGCTTTCAAAGCATAAATGCACAGGCTCAGAAGGAGAGGGAGGGCTGAGCGTTTGCACGACCAGAAGGGCAAAATGTTTCTGGAAATTGAAAAGCTGCGGGGTTTATGACTTGAGTTTTGCAACATCACAAGGATCCGTTCCCAAATTGCAGCTTTAATGCATGAAAAAGCCTCCGAGCTCTGTCTGGGACACGGGGCTCCCTCAGGTTTGCAAGGGGCAGCTCAGTAAGTTGTTTTGTGCAGCACCCAGGGCCCCTCAGTCACCTTGGGCCGTGTTCCCGCTGCTGCTGGGCTGCACGCTCCGGCCTCGCTGCCTTCGGCAGGAGGAGCTGCTGAGATGCAGAGCAAAGCTGTCTCTGGAGGTGCTGAATTAGCCCAACCCTAAACCTGCCCTGTTTTGAGGAAAGCAAAGCTCTGTGTCTGCCTTAGATGAGGATTTTCAAGAGCTCCCATAAGGCAGGAGTTTACTGCAGTTGACGGCACATGTCACGGTGATGGGGAAACAGCAATGCCCACGAGGCTTCAGCTTTGGCTGAGACATTCCCATCCTGGCATACCCCCCTCCACATTTCAGGCTGCTGTTACTGTTCTGGATCTGTATGGAGATGGGGGGGTTATCCCGTAGGGGTATCTCACTCCAGTGCTACAGCAGGCAGCAAATCTGGTCCCAGCTCCAGCCTGTCCCTTCAGGACATCTGCCTCTCAATGCCTGAGGCATCTTCTAGTGCAGGGGACTACAGCTGCATCCTCCCTTTTGGTTAATCCTGGAGCACATAGGCTTGTAAGTGAACCACTATATGTTGGGCTTTGCACGAAGCCCAGATCTCCAGTCTGGGCAGGATAAAAAGGCATGGGCTACTCCCTGATCCAGCCCTGGAAACAACACCTGGTGCAAGGGCAAGAAAGATGGTGATGAATAAGACTGATGACCTTATAGAGGCTGTGTAATTTATGGCTTGTCTCCAAGGCATCTCAGGTGCATTGCAGGATGGTTTATATCCTGCCTGCTGAACTTCGTGCCAGGGTAAAGGGCTCTGGGAGCCTCACTGCTCTGGAAACCTTTCAGTGCAACAGCTCAGACGGTGTGGGTGCCAGGGGACATCAGGCGAGTGACTTGTCGGAGCTTTTACCTCCCTGCGTTTTGTCTCCCCGAAGCCTTGCCATCATTTGCAACTCTGCTGCCTCTCCAAGTCATTAAGGCATTTTTTAATGGCGTTAAAGCCTGAGCTGGAAAGATGTAGCACGGTCCAAGAGTAACGCAGTCAGATGGAACCTGGGTGGAAAGCTGCCACGGCGAGCGCAGCTGTGGGGGTGCGAGTGCCAGGCGCTGCGGAAGGTTTTCGCTGGGGAGCAGCTCTCCACAGTGATGGATATCTGCCCCAAAATACCGTGGGGAAGGCACGTGCTGAGATACTTGGACGTTACTGGGAAGCAGGTGTCGCTTAGAGGAAAGGTGAGACTTTGGAGCCAAGAGCAACAGCGGAGGCAGGGAAGAGGCTGTCCTTGGCCGACGTGTGCCAGCGTGTCAGTGGCAGCCAGGGCAGTGTCCCAGCACAGCCCCACCAGCACCTCCTCACCCCCCTGTGCTCACTGGGGCCGGATGCAGCTGGATATGGTGCCTGAGAGCCATGTCACAAACGATGCTTGCGGGGCAATTACTCATTTCCACATTCTTTCCACCGTGTTTGTTCGCGCCGTGGCGACCAAGCAGCGTGTGATGGGCCACAGCACGTGTTTCAAAGGCTCAGGTTTCCTTTTGGTGCTGCAGGTGTAGAAACCAAAGTGCTGAAGGGGCTTCAGAAGCTTATCCCAGAGCAAGGCAGGAAGGCGAGAACTGACCTTGTGTTTGCCTGATGCACCATCCACCGTGGTACAGAGGCACGAGGATAATTGCCGTGCCTGGTGGAGACACCGACCCTGTGTCTGCGGTAGCATCATGAACTCTCAGGGTGCTGTTTGAGGGAAGTGGGCATCGTCAAAACAGCCCAACCAATTCCACTGATCCTATGAGAATAACCCATAATTTAAATGTTTAAATCCATGCATGCAGCTCTTCCCATGCCCGAGTGCTCCCAATCGCCTCCGTCCAAGCTGCTTTGACTTTTAGCAAGTGGGATGTGTTATTTTTTTTTCGTTTAAAGCTCTGGCTTTCCGTTACACACAACTGTGTTGTTAACAAGTGAAAGCTCCTCTGCCTCGTAGCTGTAGAGGAAAGCTTGGAAAGACCCCGAGTCAAAAATGGGAAGGAAAATGAAAAGAGCCCAGGATTTATTATTTTTCTTGTTATTATTTGCCTGGTTTCTGAGCTTGTCTTCTGTTTTCTTTGGATTCAGCTCATGATTTTTGAACTCCTGGGGCTGACAGTGCTAGAGCTGTGCTCCAGCAGAAGGGCCTGCCTGCTGCATTTCTGCTCTAGCAGCTTTAACAGCCTGTACGCAGGACAAAACAAACACGTTGGTATTATTTCTGTTTTACTAGAGGCTGCACAAGGGACTGGGTTTGTTTTCCTCAGGACTTTCTTTCCTGGTTGTAACACCCAGCTTCCATCCCTGTTCCTGCACGTTAAATGCAAGGCTCCTCACCGCACCGTGACCAAAGCCAGTAAATCCCTTCAGAAGCTTCGAACCTTTTCCCTCGAAGGTGCTGAATGCAAGCAGGAAACGCTGCCAGAGCTGAGAGCTCAACTGACAGCCCTTAACCCCAAAAATGAGCCAGCCGGGTGTCTTCTTGAGCTCTCCCTGTGAGCCGGAGGGAGCTGTAGCCTAAAGCCCTTCCCGCTTCCCCAAGCACCCGGCAGCTGTGGCGTGCCCAGGTTTGCATCAGCTGGGCAGAGTCTCAGGGCACGACTGGGTAGATGAGCTTCATGGTACAGTTCCTCCCTGACTGAGGACCTGACTTGCTCTCTTTCCCATCCACACATCTTGAGATGAACTCGTATTTTCCTACTCTGAGACGCGGCGAATCTGGACCTAAGCCCAAAAAGCACATAACGTTGTAAAACCTGCCAGGAATGCGGGGGGAGAAATAAGCAAATCTGCTACTTTCCTCTGATATGTTTTTTTATGAATCATGTTCACTACAGGCCTGGAAAGCTTCAGGCTCTTCTGGGTTGGTTGTTTTTTTCTTTGGCCACTGTGTAGGTTTGGCAGACATCGGTGTCATTTGGGAAGGTGGAAGGGTCGGAGAGAAGACCCTTTGCTGCCTCTGGAGCTGCAGGAGAGAAGATGTGATGGAGACATGCAGTGAGAGCTCTCAGCTCAGAATCAGCCCAAACTATTACAATCCCGATTTGTTAGCAAAAGGACTTTTTTTAAGCTGACCCGCCAGCAAGCTGGGAAGTGGATGCGTTGGCTTTCCAGAGGCTGGGTTATGGCACCTGGAAGTGCAGGGGCTTGGCTGGGTTTGGAGACACATTTCTTTCACAGTCATGGGGCCCTGGCACTTTCCCAAGGACACCGAGTAGTTTGAGGTGCCCTGGGGAATGATTTAATCTCGGATGTGTTCATTTTGGTGTCCCGAGTCGTATATTTAGCATGTGATGTGTGATGCAGGAGATGTCATGTGAGAACTGGGCTTCAGAGGGATGCCTGCACTCCAGGTCTGGTGAAGTAGCACGAGTTTCAGAGCAATATTTGGTTTGGCAGCCTCTAGATCAGCGTGGTCTCCAGGATCCATTTAGGAAGCCATTTTTAGCTGGCTTTCTGGACCTGCGAGGGGCTGCTGACCTGGGTGAAAGGATCTTCCCTTTTTCATGGCAGCTGCTTTTGGAGTAGCGAAACACCCACCTCTAGTTCAACTTTGGATTATTTCCCTTACGTGTCAGTGTGACAGCTGGCATTTCAAAGGAGGGAAAAGAACCCAAGTGAAGGCTACATGAGAAGTCCATTGATATATATTTTTCCCCCCTTTGGTTAAATTCTCCAAGAAAAAGCCTGGAGCTCCAGGAGCATGGTGCCAGGATGTCTTTTTACCGCCTCCAGACCTCGATGCATGCTTGGCCCAGAGAATGACATATTAAGTGCAGTGAAGGAGTTGTCTCTCTACGACAGGCCACTGGAAGGGCAGGGGAGGATGTGCCCAGAGGCAGATGGATGGGGAGCCACAGCAGGGTGATGGGTTTTGCTCCACGGATGCCTTTCAGTGTTACTGGGCTCCATAGGCAGTAATTCTATGCCGGTGGATCCTATGGTTTGGAGACTGAAGGAGAAGTGAGCGTCTGAGCCGAGAAGAGCAGTTTAGATCCCAGTGGATAAACTGGCAGGAGTATCAAACCAACCCCCACTTGCAAAGCTCCCACAGCTCCCAGCCTGCTCATTGGGGTGTCTGGCGCTCGGCCGTGCCGGGCCGACGCACTTGGCAGTGCCACACATCACATCAGTTATTGCTAACAATCAGTGATGGGCTGTTCCTGCAGCTCGGAGCTGGGCTTGGCAGTGGGCTCCTGTCTGTGGACTTTGTCTGCAGTAATCATTTTTATTGTCACAGCGAGGGAGGAGGAGGAGGAAGAAAAATGACCCTTTTACTACCGGTGGTGGGGATTTCTGAAAGTATGAAGCTGATGCAAAAATGCCAAGCATCACAGCAGTAAAAATGTGAGCCACTAATGGAACAGAGTTAGTGTTTCACTGTGCATATGTTTCTCAGGGTTTCCTGCTGATCGCAAGTGATTTGCTTTGGCCCATAAAGTCAGCCTTCAAGTAACATTCAGCCATTGTGTTGTGATGAAGGTATTGGTCTCTAACAATAAGCGGTGTAATTGCAATAGGAGCTAATATTGATGCCAGGAGCTTTGCCAAAAAACCCTGTTGTAGAAGACTCTTGAATCCCCAGGATGGTTTTGGTTTGACCGTATGTGTTGAGATTAGTCCCAGGGAAATCTGTGTGCACGGGCACAGTGGTGGGACCACTCACAATGAGTGGAGACAAGCTGGCAAAGGACAAAGAAATGCAGAAAAATAATAAGGTATTTGGGTTTTTTAAGCATATGGTTGCATTAATCTGCCTCTTTTTGAAGCTTAAGGGCAGGCTTCTCTTTTAAGATGATGACGTTATGCGCTCTTGTGACGGGTCCTGAGGTGAATAGTTACCTTCAACGTCTATTTTTGCTTCCATTACCAAAAGCCTTTACCCGTCATTTAATTCGCAGTAGGCTGCAACCTGGCAGCCCAGATGTGTTTCTTCTAACAGGGCAGAAAGTTTCCTCATACAAAAATAAATCCGAGGCATGTTTCCTTGGACTTCCCACTTGGTACTGTTTGGTTTAAGGGTTTGAAAACAAAACAAGAAACAACAACAAAGCAAGCCTCGTGCTCCCTTTGCATGCGGTGGCTGGCGGGTTTAATGCATTTGATCCTCCCCTCGAGAGGGTTCTAATTCTGTATTGATTTCAAAGAGGCTGTCTGTGCTGCAGCTCCTTTTAATAACAGCGTTCCGTGAGGTGTTCCAGCACGCGGGCAGCGTGCAAAGGAAAGGGGAGCAGTTTGGGGCAGCCAGGATGAAAAAGCCACCTGAAATATCATCAGAGGGGAAGATGGACCATCGGTGGCCAGGTGTGACAGCCCGTGCTGCTCCTTGCCCTGTGAGCGTTGGGGCAGGGCTGCTGGGAACACCGATGCTTCAAGGCTGGAAGTGGTGACTCCATCCAAGCCGAGAGAGTTGAGGGCTCAGGGAATGAGCAGGGTAAAAAAAATGGAGTTTCCAGCTGATGCAAAATATCTATTTATTTCTCTTTTTTTTTTTTTTTTCCCTCTTCTTCTTACTTTGTTTTGGTTTGAAGTTTTTTTTAGGGGGAGGGGGAACAGTAAGTCAAACCGTTGCACCCGTGTGCCAAATGGAAAGCCTCTTCCTCCCTAAATGCAGAATTTGAGAAAGGCTGAGATGTTTTGCCTCAGCGTTTCTGATCACTCTGAAATGCTCTGATGGTTTCTCGCAGGAGGGGTTTGCTCTCAGATTTTTCCCTGATGGAGCTGGGTGGAATTTTCCATCCAGTTCCACAGGAGAAAGAAAAAACATAATCAAAACTTTGGAGAAAAATTAAGCCTGGCACCTGGCTGAGGCTGGAGTCCCACTACCCTGGGGGAGATGCTGGAGAAGGAGCTGTCTCCAGGAGGACAGAGAAGTCCCTGAGTCCCACGGGGACACCTCCAGCCCCAAGGGAACTGCAGCAGCTCCTTGCTGTTCCCAGCTATTGCTGAGAGCCTGTAGCTGAGTGGTGCTGGGTGCTGCCAGGCAATGCCCATCTCTTCCCCATTGTCTCTCTGTAGGATGGGGCTGCTGTGGGCTGCGTCAGCGGGTGTGCTGGAGCTTCATCTCACCTTCAGAGTTTCTGCCAGCGCATCCTATTTTATTTTTTGGTGACCTTGCAAAACAAGGGTAGATGCACCCGCAAAACGACTTCATTAAAGCCGCTCCCGGTCCCAGTCACTTGTCAGCAGCCGTGTGAACATGTGCTTTGTTTACCGAGGTGAAATTGCAGTCTGCTGTTCTCCAAAGGAAAAATTAGCTGCTCAAGTTCTTTTTTTTTTTTTTCTTCTTAAAAGAATGCATTCAGCAAAGATCTTCTGGTAATGAGTTGAGGGTTTTGTTGGGGTTTTTTTTTTTTCCCCACTGAGGTTGTATTTTCATCTTGTTTCATGATCAAATGGTTCAGGAATCTCAATCAGCCTGTCTCAGAGCCCCTTCTGCCTCCTTCAGCTGCCCTGGCATATTGGAGGGAACTGCTGGAGGCTGAGCTTTGTGTATTGCTGCTCTAGGTCAGCAGTGGTTTTTGCTTTATTTGCTGACAACGGAAGGCACAGAAATACCAAATCATGATCAGACTGTAGTTTTAAAGCATACCAGGGAGGTGAGAAGGTGTTTAGCTTTCCAGCACAATGCCAGACTCTGCTCCTTTTCTTTCCGTTGGCAGTCCCAGATGGTGAGCTGGGGATGCTTTAAAGCAGCAAGAAGTAAACCACGGGGAATTACCTTTGCTAAAGGAAAAGAAAACCACCTGTGGGTGTTGTGAGGACCACAGACAGCCTTTCAGCTCAGCCAGTCACGCAGAGATGGCCCCTGGTGCAAGGAGAGGTCAAGCCCAGGGTCCCTGCCCTGTGCAACTGTGCTGATGTGCCTCTGAAGCTGCTCTTGCCCAGCTCCATCAGCCTCTCAGCGGGTCCAAAGCTGGTCTCTCCAGGCCTGTTTGCACCTTGGGCTCTTCTCCTTGCTGGATGCTTTCTCTTGAAGTGCTGGGTTCTTCAAGAGCTGGCTGTACTCTTGTGAACACAGCCGTTATTTTATGTTACTTGGCATCTGATAAAGACAAAGGGGCAAAAAAAAAAGGTGTGTGGGGGGGAATTCCCATTAAAATGCAGGAGAAATGAAAGGGAGAAATGTTCTGAGCACATAAGTTTATCTACAATAATGATATGGAGCCTCTTCTGTGAAATCTCAGCTCTTTCTGGACAGGGTTCAGAGAAGAGAGCTGAAAGTGATCAAAGAACTAGCAGAATGTTCCTCGACAGAGAGCGTGAGACACTTGGCTTTGTTAATCTGGAAAAAGGGGGTGAATTGGAAAGCAAAACCCTGCTGAAGGAGACTGGTCAGGAGGAAGCATTCCTCATAGTTTTTCACACTGTGTGTGCTGTTTGTCCTTCTGGAGCATCGGTCTGTCTGCCATGGTAGGGTTTGCTTCAGGGGAGGGATGTGTGGAGGACGGAAAGACACACATGCTCCCAGCATCAGAGCCCTCTGTGCTGTGCTCTGATCTCTTCAGCAGCAACATCCTTCAGCTTTGTCACCACGACCTTTTCAGACCCTACCTTGGTGTGCAAATAAATACGTTGGGTGGTAAAGATCAGGGAATGAAGCCCATGGGTGAGTGCCTCTGCTTTCCCTGGGTTTAGCTGAAATGGGGAAGGCTACAGATAAAAAAAAACACCACCAGGTTTAGGCTTGTACTACTGACTAAAAGACCAATTATTTTGGTGGAAATCAGGACAAATCCATCACCAGGCTGGATGAGAATCTCCATTAGCCTCCCCAACCAAACCCATGCTCCCGTGTTCCCCCATCGCCTCTGCTCTAGCTGCAGAAAAGGTAATTGCTGGGGGGTTGTGGAATAGATCCACTAACCTCGAGAGCTGATGTCACGTCCCAGCTGTCTGAAGTGCACACGACTGCGTGTAGCAGCACCTCCAGGCACGCTCTGCAGCTCCTTCATCCCTTCCGGCATCTCAAATATTTACTTTTCGTTGTGGCTGGGAGGTGGGGAAGCCTCTGGCTGCACCTTGAGGGGTTGCTGCAGGGAAAGGAGCAGCGTGGCTGCAGGCTGTGCCTTGCAGCGGGTAGGTACCGTACCGCAGGGTGCCCACGGCCAGCACAAACCACCCTTGGCCCGGCCATTCCCCAGTGGGGCTCCTGTTGCCAGGTTGTTTTCTGCACCAGCCAGGCACTGTGGCTCTTTGGTACGTGGAGAGGGTGTGTGTAGTGGTCTGAGCTTCTGGGTGTAAAACACATCACAAAACTGAGCAGAACATTGCTGCAGTCCCGTGTCCGTTCATGCAATGGTCAAGCTTCATCTAAAAGCTGCTGAGAGAGAAGACTCTTCTCTTTTTTTTTGCCCCTGCCAAAAGTATTAGTTGTGCTTTGGTGTATTTTGAGAAGCTCCTGGCTGTGTGCTGTTGGGAGACGAGGGATAATTCTGCTCAGACACGGTGGTGTCACTCTGCAGTGACCTGTCTTGAGCCAGGGGTAAAACCCGGGCGCTCTCCGTCGGCGTGAGTTTCTCTCCTGTGCCTTGGAGATGCCCGGCCAGAGCTCACCCCGTAGCCTGTGGAATCCGGTGAGAAACGCGAGCTCGATTTCACCAGCGTGTTTGGATCAGCCCCCAAAACAGCACGTTTCTTGTTTGCATTTCACTTCCTCGTTTAAGATTAATCGATACAGCTCCCTGCTCAGCGCAGGAACGAGGGTGGAAGGGAGAACTCAACTCGACTCAACCCCCAGTGTTGAAATCCGCGCAAGGAATGCCTCGTTTTATTTTCCTAGCCTTTCTTATCCCGCTTTGCTCCTCCTGGGAGCTGTTTGCGTGAGTGTTTTGGTGTCGTTCTATTTTTGCTAGCCCGCTCCTAACCCACCCAGCTCTGTGGGGTAGATGAACATTTAACATAGTTTCGTGTCATTTCCGTGTTGATCTTGCGCGCTGGAATTTTATTTTAATGAATTACACGTATATTTAACCCCTGAAAGCTGGCAAAACGCAGCTTTAACAGCAAGAGGAGGAAAACCCATCAGAAGCTCTGGGCAGGCAGAGCTGGTCTGGATGGTTTTGGACGCGCCACCGTCGCTGTCTGTGTTTTGTCACTTGTGCTGCGGTCGCGGTTACATGTGCAGTAATTCCCTCACGAGAGAGAAGGTGGCCACAGAGGCAGCTTGTGGGATGGGTTCTGTGCAGCCCAAGCGTTGGTGTTTTGAGGCACAAGACCCAAGAGCGGGGCCAATTTATTGGACGTTGTAAGACCTCAATAGAGAACTGATAAAAGAAGGAGAAGGGACACTTTCGTGGTCCCAAACCTATCTGAACGGTGGAAGCCCTCCCCCTGGCTGTGGATAGGAGCGCTTCTCCTTCCCTCGGATGAGGAAGAGGAGGAATATGGAAGGATGAATAATGCAAATGGCTTGTTTTTAGCTCTTGAGTAGAGCCCAAATATCTTAGCAAGCCATCTCTGCCGCCAGATGGTTTGGAGTGTGACCGACCTCGCTCCAAATGGGCCTGGAGGTACCACCAGAACATCTGTTCTCATGACGCCACAGCATCCTTCCTCTGTGGCCGAGTGCTCGCAACGCCTTGTAGGTTATAATAGGGATGGCAAACATTTAGTGGTGTTTCCTATTGGTCGTTTTGACTCTTTATGGCAAAATACAGCTCCCCCGCTGCATTTGAGTCTCCTCAGCCTCTCCTTGCTCTTGCCCTGTTGAAAAGGGAGACGGCAATGACAGTGCAGTGATCTGTGTTAATGTCAAGTTAATGAAAAAACATCTCCCGTCAAAGCTGTTTGCATCCCGTTGTGAAAATCAATTCAACAAGATCACTTAAAGATTTTTTTTTTCCGAGCCTGATTGGGGTTTGTCGCTCCGAGTTCATGCCTCATTTCCTAATAAAAGCCGCCGCAGAGACAATTTTCAGGGGCTTGTGCGTAGTTGGAGCCAATAAACACAACTGGCACGAGCAGAACGGGGAAAGTGAAATGCACATAAAATAGGGATGGGTGGGAAAGGCTATTGTTCTGTCTGCTGGGGAAAAGGGAGAGAACTAGAATGTCAATGAGGAGAGAGGAGTGTCTGTAATGAGGGTTGGTCCTTGCCTGCTTGAATTTGGAAGCTTCTCTGAATTTGGAAGCTTTAGCACTCTTATTCGAACCGGTCCTTGGGGCTGTGGTGTACCCCCTGGACAGCATCCCCTGTGTGTTTGAACTCATTTCACACGTGGCAGCTCCCAGTCTGCGCGCATGCCTCCTGGCTGACGGCCCCAGGCACCTCTGCCTTTCCACCCATTTTCTCTTCCAAAAAAAGCCTTGATGGGGATGTGCTCCATCCATGGCACCCCTCCTTTTCCTCCTCCACATGGAAGCTGCAAGCCAGCTGGCCAGGCTTGTCCCAGATTTCTGCCCCAGAGCCTCTTCCCTGGCCTTAGTAAGAGCTCCCTGAACTTTGATGCTCTGTTGTCTCTTGGCAGTGTTGGGAGATGCTCACGTTTATCCTTTGCTGCCCTCTTTTGCTTCTGTCTAACCTGATGCTTGAGCAGCTTGATTTGCTGTGGCTCCTGAAGCACACTTTGCTGGCAGGGTAAACAAACAGAATGCTTTTTAGGAAAAGAAACTTGGACTCTAGTAGTGCTTTTAATTTATAGTGTGCCTAATTACCTTAACGGAGCTGCCTGGGACCACCTGCATGACGGTGAGACCTGGAATAGGGGCATCTTCATGGAGAGATCTGCATTGGTGAGACCAGTATTGAGGTGTTGCAGTTTCTGTGGCCAAAATTCCCTTGGTCTGCAGGTACCAGCCATGAGCAGGGCACCTGTGCTGAGGTTACCACCGTGCCTTGGCAACACAGACAGTGTTCAGCTGCTTTGCTGGGAAGGCTTTGAAAAGCGTTTCTTTCTGATGGTCCAGATATTTTTTAGCAAATCAGGGATGGCAGTGACGTTTTTGGCTTGCAGTTTGACTGTAGCCAAGAGAATTTTGGAAGAGAGCTCACTAGTGCTAAGGTGTCAGGTGGGGAATGTGTGAAGCCTTCTGAAGTTGATTCACTTTGGGTGATTTTGGGGTTGGGTTTTTTTAAACAGAGACAGTCCAGTGCAGGGCCACCAAAATGCTGAGGGGACTGGAACATCTTTGTTGTGAGGAAAGGCTGTGGGATCTGGGGCTGTTCAGCCTGGAGAAGGCTGAGGGGGGCATCTCATAAACACCTTTTAAATACTTGTGTTTGTCAAGAGGATGGGGCAGCACTTTTTTTTCTGTAGTCTCAGGTGACAGAACAAGGGGTAACAGACATAAGCTGGAACACAAAAAGTTCCACTTAAACATAAGAAAAAACTACCAGAGGAGCTCTGGCAAAGGCTGCCCACGGAGGGTGTGGAGGCTCCTTCTCTGGAGGCTTTCCACAGTTTGTCTGGATGCAGTTCCTGAGTGACCTGATTTAGGTGGACCTGCTTTAGTTGGACTAGATGATCTCCAGAGGTCCCTTCCAACTCCTACCACTCTATGATACCTGTACCTCATTGCTTTGTTTTCAGAAATGGTTTGTCCATTGATCAAACTGTGAAAACACAAAGTAGTATCAAGAGAAACACAAGCAGCCCCAGCAAGGAGAGCTGGGTTTGAAAATAGAGGCATAGAGCAAGGCTTTTCAGTCAGGTGCAATCCCAATGTCTGCCAGAGCTCAGGAGGGTTGGGTTTGCTGCCAGCCCCTTTGGGTGACCTGGCTCCCAAATTCTCCCTCTGCCAGCTGGGGACAGTGAGGCTGGAGCTGCCAGTCACAACCGCCTGGGTGGCAGCTTCTCGTGTGGCGCAGCCGCGGGGATGGGCCTTTGGGAACCATCCTGCAGAGCTGCAGGCGTTTGCCATCACAGAAATATTAAAACTGTTGTGATTTGGGCCTCCCTCCTGCAGGAGGTTTTTGCCTGACGACGAAAAAAAGCCTCCTGCAGTGGAATGGAAATGCCCTTTTGCTGCTTAAGTTCACACGGCTCTGCGGTGTTCGCTGCTCCCTGGTTTGCAGCCTGGATGAAGACATTTGGTACCTGTTGGGGTAATTTACTGTCGCTGTGTTTGTTTTGGGTTCAGGCTGAGATGACCCATGAAAGGCTGTGGCTCTCTTGGGGCAGTGGAATAATAAAGTACAATCCTTCCTAAAGGTTTGTGGGGTTTTTTTTTCCCTATCATCCAGTTATTTCTCACCATCCAGCACTAAGCTAGAGAAGGCAACCGGCTCTGCTGTGTGACACATCGTGTTTCTCTTCCTTTGCTCCTTTATCCTCCCTTTTCCCCACTTATCAGATGAGGTCCTTCTTCCTCAGGTTTCTCTTGACTCCTAGTTAGATTTCCCGTCCTCTGCAGGCAGTGCTTTTTCTTTGCAGTATTGCAGGGAACTTTGCAAACACTGAAGATTTTTGGGCTGGTCTCTCAGCCCTGCAGAAATACACCTGTGCTGAGCATAAGCATGTGCTTAACTTTGTGAGTGCAGGAGGTTTGCTCTGAGGTTATGGGTGGGCAGGTGGCTACGTCTTTGCAGCTCAAAATGAATGCTCAAAACTGCAAAACAGCATCGGCGCTGCATGATCTGTTGTTTATTGCTGGTGCTGGGGGATGTAATGCTGGTTTCTACAGAGCTTTCCCAGGGTTGCAGCCCCAAGGTTGTTAAAAAGAGGAGAGATAAGGCAGCAGGACTCCTGAGTGGAATTAAATACTTGAGGGGTTTGAAAGAAGCCATTCACCATCCTGGCTGAGAATAAATCTGTTAAGGAAGAGCCTCTTTTAGCCTCAGTTCCCTCCAGGTTATGGCCCCATGAGATGCTTTGGGAAAAAATTCAGGGAAGCTGCAGTCTCACTTGGAGGCAGATGTTGGGAGAGTCTTCATTGCACTGAACGGATGAGTTGCTTTACAGCATCCAGGAGCCTTACGGTGATTTTACCCACGAGCTCATACAGATAATTGCGGGACAGGTCCATGACCAGCTTGCAGAGGCATGTGCTTCAGTTCTGCCCATAAAGCAAAGAGGAATGTTTCTGTTCCTGGAACCCAACACATGAGGTTTTGTCCATTGGTGCTCCAGGGAGAAGGGTTTTATGGTGTGAAACACTAAGTAGGGCTTAAATAGTATTTTTCAACGCTTCCATATATTTATTGGAGCTCTACTGTTTCCAACTGCAGTTGTTCCTCTGCAGCACGAAGCATGTCTTCAGTTGGCCTTTGCAACACTTTTTCTTAATAGGGCAGGTTTGTCACTTTTCTTTTGGGGTGGTGTGTTGGGTTTTGAGGTTTGTTTGGTATTTTTGTGGAAGATCAGCTAGGGGGGATTCAACAAAGTCAGTCAAGTTGCAACAGCGTCTGAAAATTATGCGTCCCTCCTGCTGAGCAGGGGGAGGAATAAGCTGCTCTTGTGTTAGGGACAGAAAAATACAGCTCTTTCTGCTTTCTGCTGTCACGTTTGCTCCGAGGGAAATGGATGTTTTGATCCGCATTGGAAGGCGTTGCGGTAACAAAGAGCGTGACAAGCTTTGAGGCCGCGGCGCAGGGCCGCAGACCCTTTTGCAACGGGAGCTAACTGTAACGTCTTTCAAAGTGTTCTCCTGGGGTCCATATGTGTAGACTGGTAAAGCTGTTAACGTCCCCAATTAGGTTTTAATTTATCTTAGTTTCCTCGGCGTTGCCATTAAAAGTCACGCCGTGCAGCCATTAAACCTCGCCGTCCCAGGCGCGGAGTTTTGTCAGGTGCTGGCCGGCAAATCCGACCGCAGTCCAGAAACTGGACTTCAGTGCCAGCTTTGAATGGGTCAGGAGACTTTACCCTGGACATCTGTTTGACGTATAACATGAGGATATTTTAAAAGTCTTTTAAGAAAAACAAATAAAAGCTCCCACATTCCCAAGGACAGAAACCGTTTAATCTGCTTTGGACGGTCCTTTCAAGAGTTCACCATTTTGGCAGGAGATATATGTCATTAAAGAAACGACCAGTAAGATTTATTGGGGTTAATTTATGTCTGCAGCGGCTAAGACATGTTTTTTGGGTAGCAGGGCTCACCACGGGCAGTATTTCCCTTCCTGCACATTCTTATTGTTTTAGTTTTATTACAGCAGCACGTCTTGTGAGATCATTTATTGCTTAGCACGATCGTGCGGGCCCGGGCCATTCGTTACGGGGAGGCATCAACACGTCGGGTGAGATCACTGCGTTTGCCTTGGGGTGGGCGTACTGGAGGTGATGAAACCACGCGTTTTATCTGCAAGTTATGAGGATGGGTTTGATGGGCCGGGGGTTCGGCGCTTGTTGCAGTTGAACTGGGCTGATGAGGAAGTCGCTCGGCGTTACCGCCGCGATGTTTCGAAGCAGCCGTTAAAATGATTATCGGAGGGCGGGAGCGAGGGGGCAGCCCCCTAACACATGTTTGCAGCCAGGGGAGGACAGCTCTAGCGACTGAAAATACAAGCCAGATGGAAAACTCATCCAGCTCTGAGGAGGAAGGGGGTGGGGGGTGGGGGGGGTGAGGGAAAAGCTCAACCTGTTGTAGGGGTTTTTTTTTTTTAGGAACTGGGAATGGTACAGTAAATGTTTGGGATAACCCAAGTCACCAGTAGGTCTTTCCTGCCATTGCTGAACTTCTGACCTTATTTCCTTGGAGGGCTGTTAAAATGAAGTCAGAGGGCAAGCAGAGTTATTTGCCAGCACCGTTTTCACTTGTGTGGTCCAGAGAGTTAACAGATTTTTTTTTTTCCCCTCCCTCCCTGCTTCCATGAGACAGACACAACGATGAGGGGAAAGGGGAGAGGTAGCTTCATTGACCTTCCCAAGCTGTTCAGGGAGCCAGGGCCTGGATGGGTGACACTACTAGAGTAGTGCTTCCCAAGCAACGTTGTGTACTCTGCTGGGGTTGGGGAACAGTGCTTTATGAGATATCGGGTCTCCCTGGTGGTATAATAGTAAAGAGAGAGAGATTTGCTGGCTCAGATGTTTCAAATAGATGGGATGAAGTCTTTGTGCTGACCATCGACTTGCAGGCTGCCCCGGAGGGTGCTTGGCGGGGTGCTGAGCATCTCGAGGCAGGAAAAGAGCATCACGATGGACAGGGTTCTCACTCCTGGAGTGAGACTAGAGGTGGCAGCTTGTCAGTCTGCTTGGTAGCTTGACTCATGAACTGCTTCGTACCAACATCCAAGTTCACTGTCTTTTCCCTGCATCCCAGCCTTGCTTCAAGCTCATTCCCTGGGTTCCAAGCACAGGCAGACAACGTTCCCAGGGCTGAAATATTACCACAGCAGCAACGTCAGGCCTCTGGTGCTGGGAAGATGCTCACACCCAGCCGGCCCTGGTGCAGGTTAACGTACTGCTCCTCTCCATCTACTGGCACGCGCTGGTGATGAATTGACATGCAAAGCAGCAGCAGGAGGCAACCCGAAACGGAGCTGCAGGGGAAAGAACAGGCAGCGTGTTTCACTTTATCGCTGCACTCTGGCAAACAGCAGACACATGTTCCCTGGCATGATCCAGCTCCACAGCCCAAGGTAGATCATACGAAACACCCAACTGCTTTCAGCTGTGCCGCTGTGTTGAAATGTTTCAGACGTGTGGTCCCAGGGCCAGGCTGTACACAGACAGTGCCTGGAAACGGGGAGAAGGCGTTTGGGAATGAATGGTGCAGGTAAATGGATTCCCGGAGCCTCAGGCACTCGGGGCCTCTAGGTATTGCATGCAAGGGGAAAACCCTGCTGCTAAGATCGTGGTTCAGCACTTAGGGCATTTGATGGCAAGCTTGAGTATTTCTCCCCAAAATCAACCTCACCCTCCCCCCCTCAAAAACAAAAACAACACCCCAAACCCTTTGCAAAGGATGAGATCTCTCTCCCAGTATTTCAGCCCTTTGGAGGTCAATTCCCTTTGGAGGAAAGCAAGTGAGGGACAGCTTGCTGGGGCATGCATGAGGTCCAAAGGTATCCCAGTGCCCTGCCTCTGGGTGTCACCAAAGCATCGCAGGCCTGGGGCTGTCTCCTGCCTTGCACCTTCTTCCTAGGCACCACTCCCCAGCAGTCTGGGGAAAATCCTGGTGAGCTGTTGTATCAAAGAGATGGCTTTTTGCAAGGGTTTGCAGAATTGTGTTGCAAAGCCTTTTTTTTTTCCCCACTGTCTGTGTCAGGTGGTGATTGGGTGATTTGGTACTTCTGGGAAATGAAGTGGAGCCAAGGAGCTGGTCTGGAGCGTGAGTGGGTCCCCGTTGCTTCCCTCTGCCCTCCAGGAACAGCCTGTTTAGGGCAGCTGGGTGGCTCAGGTGGCAATGTCTGAGAGCATGAAGGCTTAGGGAGGAGAGAGAAAACTGAGCAAGTAAATAGGGTTTTTTTCCTCTTGTGCTTTTTTTTCTAGCTTCTAGTTGCTGTGCCAGCGTATGTGTGCTCACTCTCTCATCTGCACAGACACAGAGATCCTGCTGTAGTCCTCTAATGGTCCTTTATATCACCGAAATTGCCTGGTTTGAGGTGGGATAGTTAGAAATCTGTCTGTCTGTGTGCAGACCTCTCCTTGTAGCCTTGTAAATCTGAGAGTTGTGTGGCTTGAAGGTCTCAGCTCTGCCTTGATGAATCTAATTTCTCATCCAGACACGGCGATGCTTAACGGGTCCGAAGGCAAGTTCTTAAATCAGGGCAGCTGAATATTCCTGGGGCACACTTAAATCAGCTTTAAGTGACTTAATTCAACTCAGGCTGATTCCTTATCGATTTAAATGACTCATTTAATCTAAACTTTAATGTCAATCAATCTTTCTACCTTGCCGCTCTCATCTTCTGAGGCCAGAGAAATGGGATCCAGCTGTTTGTGTTTAGGTCTGTGAATGGCTGCCAAGGCAGAGAACTGTGGGTTTTTTTTTTTTCGGTGTGCAGTTATCCAAACATTCCAGAAGGTTAGTGTCCTGCCTGGGGAGACGAGCTGGGCCAGGCCAGGCCACCCCTGCCTGGCAAACAGGGCTGCAAGGGCTGCCCAGAGGGCATCTCAGCAGCCCACCCCACCACAGAGAGAGGCGTTCAGGGTCTTCTCCTGGAGAGAAGGTTGGAGGCACACAAACTCTTGCTGAGTTTCTCTAACCATTACAGAAGGTAGCTGAGTGTTGAATCCAGATCTGCCCTGCTTCAACTTAAGCCCTCGACTTCTTTTCTTGTCCAGAGTGACACGCAGAAAGTTGATCCTCTCCATTTCGCAGCAGCATTTAATACTTAATTGCTGTTCCTCTCTCATCTCAGTTTTCTCTCAGCTGAACACTACTATTTGCTCCTTCCTTCCTTCCTTCTTTGGGGGCCACGTTTTCCGGGATTCTGATTCAACCTGATGG
Organism: Urocolius indicus; assembly: GCA_013401255.1. Classification (NCBI taxonomy): domain Eukaryota; kingdom Metazoa; phylum Chordata; class Aves; order Coliiformes; family Coliidae; genus Urocolius; species Urocolius indicus. The sequence goes on along the minus strand of WBNH01007242.1, from coordinate 100,594 downwards.
CCTTCAGCAGCCTGTTCCAGTGGCTCTGTATCGTTCTGGAAGCACAAGACAAGCCTCACTTGGTTGGTTTGGAAACTAAGTTGTGTCAAAGGCCAGAACTGCACAAATGCACAGTGAAGTCTTGGTGAAGCATGAAAGCAACCTGTACCTTCACAAACTTTGCGCTGTGGGGATTTGGTGGGTTCACAGTTCTTTACCTCCAAAGCATCGATATCCAACCCTAGACACCCACATGTTTTGGGTAGATGGATGACAGTGGAGTCCCTGGCTGGAGGGAGGTCAGTGCTCAGCCTAGAACACTCCTTTCTCACTGTGAAAGTGGCTCGTTAATGGGGGATAGGCAATGGGAAACTCATCCAGTGTCCCCATGGGCATCTTGAGGAGCATTACCCACTGGCACGCGTGGGAACTGGTGGAGAATCTCCAGAACCCTTCAGAGAAACAGCTCACACTGTTCTCCATCCTTTCCTCTGGTTCTCAGAGCTGTTCCAGTCCCGGGCAGAGCCACATGGCTTGTGGCAACGCTCCTGGGGATGGATGCAAAGAGTTCTTTTTGTGGATAATTTGCTTTGGTTTGTTTTTAAGCAATAGCAAGGTATATTCCACCTGGGCTCCATCAGGTCACTGGTTAGGTTCTTCAGCCCTGCTGCTCTGCCAGATGCTTCCCCTCCCAGATTTCTACAAATTGTCTTAGAAAACTGGAGTTTGGGCCTTCAAAAACGAACCAAAAGGCGCTTGGTTGTGTCCTTCAGGCCCAGCTACCACTGCAGCGTGCAAGCCCTGCCAGTGGCCCAGCACAGCCAGCACTGAGGAGTCTCAGCAGTTCTGGTTTTTTGGCAGGGGCAGTTAAAAGAGTTGCTGTAGTTCTAATAAGTTCTCCAAGCTGTATCGTGTTTTATTTGGGAGCTCTTAAAACGTTCGACTCTCTTGTCTTCGGCCCACGTAAAAAGTGGACAGTGCTGTGTTTTAAGCGTAATTATGTGGGTTTGAAAGTCTCCTTTTTCATCTTCTTTACTGTTGGAGCCTTAAACTCCGCCTGGGCTGTAATCAGCTGCCAAAATGGGATCCATGTGCGAGGCACATGGCAGAGGTATTTGTGCCTGCACCTCTGTCCCAGCAGCACCGCCGCACTCCGCAGCGGCCGGAACTTGTGTTTCCACTCCACAAGGGACTTTTGCCTTTCACGTGTTGTTTTCATGCTCAATCACAACAGAGCAGGTTGGTTTGTGTTTTTATTTCCCTTCCTGGGAGTTCCCATCACCCCAACCCAACATTATAGAAGTTATCTCAGATGAGCCACAGCGTTGTCCAGACAAAAAGCGAAGGTGGGCCTTCAGCAGGCATCCTCTTTATCATCTCGGTGGTGTCTCACAAACATCTCAAAGGCAGGCAGGGCTCTTCCAGCGAGTTTCATTTTCTAATGCAATGGGCAGCCACTAATGGAAAACATTCCATCCAACTCCTCTTGACAAACTTCAGCCATGCTCTCCCCAGTTGCTGCTTCTGGTTTTAGATTACCCCCTGGTATCATAACTGGTATTTATTTAATGCAGGGCTGTGTTTCTGGCTCTCTAGTGCAAGAAAGTGCCTGTTTGGGAGAGGAGCATATTAAATAAGAGCAATTATTTGGGAGTTTGTTTTATAAGAAGTGGGTTAAAGTCTCTGCACGTGTGTCACTCGGGGAATCCTCACGCTCTAGTGTGCACACTCGGTCTTCCTCGGAGAGAAGGAAGTTCCCAAACTGTTTAAAACCTTCCCAGCAGACCTCCCACAAATGATAACTTCTTGAAAGCCCAACCGTCTCCGAAGATGTACGTGGCTTCAAAAGGGAATCCCCTCCAATGATTAGAACCGTACAGCCTCCCATCTGGATTCGAGCTCCAATAATAAGGGTCAGGACCTTGTCCATACATAGTAAAAAAAAATACTGTAAGAAAGCACTATTTTAGTATTTCCAGATGTAGGGAGAACATTTTTCTTTTTGAAATACAATGAGAAAGCTTTGTCAAGCCTTTTATTTTTTTTTTTTTTTTTTGGAGAGGAAAAAAAATATATATATAGGCAAGCCCAAGCAAAGAGAAACGTTTTGCCAAATAGTAAAGACACGTCAGGGCAGGTGAGCTGAGGAGCTGGCAGCACGAGCAGTTACCAAAGGCCAGCATATTTCTGAACTGTACTGTAAATGGGATTTATTTAGATCAAATGTGGAATCACATTTTAAATAGATTCATGGGTTTTTCAGGCCAGGAGGGATCATTAAATTTTCTAGGCTTTTCTCCAGTATAACCTAACCCATTGAGTTTCCCCCCACTCGCCCGCTGCCACCTCTGTGACTCCTGACAGGGGGACAAAAAAAAAACCCACTAGATGAAAAAAAAGGAAAGCCAGAGCCTGAGAACTTGCATTTAGGTGGCATTTAGGAAGACCTGTTGTGATCAGGCTTGGTGTCACAGCTTCAGAGGCTGTGAGGTCCCCTTCTCCAGCGAGTCATTCAGTCGGTCGGGGTCGCCTTGTGCTTCCTTTCACGTTTGGGTTTGCATGGCTTTAGCCTTTCAGCCCATGCTTCTTTGCAGCTCTCTTTTTCTTCATGATTAAAACACCCCAACAAACCCACCAACAACCCTTAAGCACGTGGTCTTTTTTTATTTCATAAAGATATTTAGGCACTGTAATGGGATCTCCTCTTGACCTGCGTTTTGATAAGCAGAACAGCTTGTGGACCACGAATCTCTCTCTGTTTTCAACCCAAAGCCCTTTAACAGTTCTGGCCTGTCTCGACTTACGCCTTTCAAGCGTGATCTGAAGGGCTCAGATGCCGTTTCCTTTCCAAACGTGCCAGGAGGAGCAGAGCTAAACGAAGAGGGCACTTCCCTGAGAGAAAGGAAGGTATCTGCCTGGCTGCAGAGTGCTGCAGTGTGTCTTGCCAGCTTCAGACGTGGATAACTGGATGCACATGGCAAATAATTCAATTTCCTTGAAAAATTAAAAGAAGCAAAATATTTCCCAACACATTTGGAATTTGGCCTTGATTCATTCTCCCTTCCCTTCCCTTCCCTTCCCTTCCCTTCCCTTCCCTGCAGCTGAAACCAGAAGCAGTTTTGTAGTTCCGTTTTTAAATGGGGTTTTACATTTCATTATCTGGGATATCTTTTGCTTGGATTTTTGGTTCCTGGGGTTTCCCTCTGCTTTTTTTTCCCCTTTAATTCCACTTAAAGGGTAGGGAAAAAAAAAGAAAGGAAAGAAGGAGAATGAAAGATTTTTGGACGTTATTAAGGGTAAGGAAAAAGACTTGAAACCTCTTTAAAAAAAAAGCAAAGCATTGGTTTCCTGAAAATCTTTAGAATTGCTGTTATTTTTCCCAGCAGCATCATCCCATCTCCTGTTTCACAGGAGGAAATGATGCTGGGATGCTGCAGCAACTGAGGCCAGCTGAGCTCCATGCTTGCTGCTCATCACATGATTGGACACAAGTTCCACCTATAACTGCTACGGGTCAAAATATCTCTGGATTTATCCAATTCTTTCTAGTCATGGAATGAGGAGAGAGGCTTTAGGGATGTGATCGTGAGTTTATGCGTGTCCAGTAATTCCTGAAACAGGGCTGTGAGTCTGGAAGACTCAAATATATCCTTAACCCAAGGGCACCAAGGCAACGTGCTCTATTGGAAGGTATCCCTGCCTGTGGTGAGCGGGGGCTGGAAGTAGGTGATCTGTAAGATCCCTCCCAACCCAGACCATTCTGTGAGTCCATGATGATGTGCACTCTATGGGCAAATTCAGCTCAGTTTGCTTGGCTCAGGAATGCATTTGCTTGCTCGGGTGGGTTGCTGTAGGCAGGGATTTATCACAACAGCTGGTGGGGCACAGTCGTGGAGCTGAGGTGAGACAATGTGGTCCTGCCAAAGGACAGGTTCCAAAGGCACGAGTCTGGATAGCCTTTATTGGCAAGGCAGGAGCAGCAGCAGAGAAAGGGCTCACCAGGTCACGCTGTGTTCATGAAAGCTCCGTCTCCTGGAAGTGTTGGGACCTTCTGAGACTCTTGGCTTTCGCTTTGACAAACCCCGTGTTGCAGCATCAGCACTGTGGCTTGCTGAGGCCCAGAAAGCATCAGAGAGTGAAAAGAGAGAAGCCTTTCAAGTGCCTTCGCTGTGCAGCTGATTCCTTGAATGTTTGGGTCCTGACTCACTGTTCTGAACGTGTTGAGACTTGGCAGTGCACGTCGAGTGACGGCTCTGTGGCATCCAGCTCTTTCAGAGACAGTCTAGATTTTGCTGGTGTTTGGTTCGGGGATTTTGTTGGTTGAAGTGCTTTCCCTTTCCTTTATTTTTGGCTTTTAATTTAAATGGCCCTTGAAGGTTTCACGCTGTCATCAGCCAAATCATGTCTTGGTTACCAACAAGCACTAGCAGAGTAGCTAAAGGAGCGTCAAAACCCACGGCTGCCTCTTGCAGCCTGGAATGGGTAGCAGTAACCTGCTGTCCTTAGTCCCAGAGTTTATTGTGAGTGCTTCAGTTGTCTTCCACACTGAATGGTGTTAGGGAAAGAGCTTTAATGAGCAGTGTCCATGCATGCATCTAACAGAGAACAGGCCTGAAAAATGAAGGTTCCATTTAAGGGATGGGGCATCACATTTTTCTGTTGTATCTAGTGACAGGAAAAGGGGTGATGGGATGAAGCTGGAACACAAAAAGTTTCACTGAAACTCTTTCAGTGTTAAGGTGAGGGAGCCCTGGCCCAGGCTGCCCAGGGAGGATGTGGAAGCTCCTTCCTTGGAGGGCTTCAAAACTCACCTGGACACGTTCCTGTGTGACCTGATGTAGGTGGGATCTACTTTAGCAGAGAGGTTGGACTGGATGAGCTCTAAAGGTCCCTTCCAACCGCTACCATTCTGTGATCACCTGAGAGCTTCTCTGCCTCTTCACCCATCCCAGGCTGGAAGAAGGCACGTATTGATTAATGCTGTGCTGTTCATAACACTGATTCCATGGCCCCTTTGCTGCCCTACCTGTCTCTGGCAGGAAGAGAGACGGGGCAGGATGGAGCTGAGCAGTTCTGTGAGCAGCACGTGCAGTCCCGTTTCATCCCTCACAGGCCGTGCCAGCCGCTAAGAGGAAGCACATTGCGGCAGCCCCCGAGGCTCCCCACCTGTACCGGGGTGCTGCGGCCACGCAGCCATGCAGGGAGTTCAGGCAGAAATCTCTGCAGCTTCCTGGCCTTTCTGTTTGTCACGGTCTGGATGGTTCTGGCAGAGTCCCAGTGCCAGCCTGCTCGCTTTTGCCGTGTCTCAGGTGTGCGGAGTGATTTTGTGCGGGTGAAAATAATGAGCTTTGTAAAAACTGATTAGATAAATAACACAATGAGATTCATAAGGAATAGATGGTAAGTTAATAATGAGCTTTTTCTGAACTGGAGGGTGTTAGCAGTTCTTCAACTTCTCCATTAACGTGGGGAGGAGTTCTGCACTCCAGTTGTGCTCATAACATTTATACCCGTGTGTATGGTCTATGTGAGTCTTTACAATCTGTACCTTCTCCCAGCTCCTGAAATTGATTGTAGGCTTGTTTCCGTGAGACACACAACCACGTTAATGCCTCATCAACTGCTAATATAAAACTGTTGCACCAAAACAAGCCCTTCGTGCTCGTCCCAAGGATAACCCTCCCATCCCACCTATCCCCATTGTGCAGCCTGGTGCTTGCAGCATCCTTCCACCTCTTGAGGAGGAGGAGGCTTCCCTTGCCTGGCCCTGTCACTTCTGAAGCTCCCTTCTCCCTCGCATCCGTGACTTTGGGGGTGATGAGACTCTGTTCCTCTGTTCCTGCCCTTTCCCCACCCGCTCCTTCATCTCCTGTTCAGTCTCAGGGTGATGCATGCAGCATCACTTTCCAATTACCTTCTGTGCTTTCTCCTCACCCTTGGAGGGATCAATCCCTATAAATATGCACCAAACTACTCTACTGTGACCTTTTGAAGACCCTTCATGTGACACACTGTGATACCTGTAGGAGAATTAGCCTGTAGTTTTCAGAAATGCAATTAGAGTTGGTCTCAGATGCTCTTTTATTGCTTTTGATGTTATTTAAGGAGAGGGGGTAAAAAAGGAAACAAAGACCTGGCTGTGTAGATACTCATTTCACTTGCAATAGGGCTTTCGAGGTGGGAATTTGTTCTGCCAAGTCCAGAAGGTTAAATGCCACACAGAAATAGTTTATACCCCTGTTGATGTATCTAATATTTAATTACAGAGTGGTAATGTTTGTTAAAAGCTCAAACTGTACACCAGACAAGACCGCAGAGGCTAAGGAATGGAAGGCTGTGCTGCCTAGTGAGAAATCCACTGAAGGGGCAGCGCTTGCACACCCAGCTGTGGTGGCAGCCACCGTGGGAAGAGGTCAGCAGGGCCATGGAGAGCATCTCCTTTTTGTGAATACTTAGAGTCTGGATTAGCTCAACAGCTCCAGGTTGCTGTAAGAACTCTGTGAGTTACACCTTTGCCAGTGAGATCTCCTTGGAGGAACCAGAAAGAGCTGTGGTGATGGATGGCAGGAGGCAGCACAGAGGTTAGCCGTGGATGAGCTTTGACCGAACCAGCACATCCTAACTTTGCCCTTGCAGGAGCATCCCATCTCCAGCAAATGCTCTCCAAATGCACTTACACGTCACCCCCTGCAAGGAATTTGCATCCCATTTGCCCCTTCGAGCAGCAGTACCTGCTGCAAGCATTCACAAGTCCTTCCAGACTCCTTCCAGACTTAAACCAAACAGATTTGGTTCGGTGGGAAGCGCTCGCCTTTTCAGTTCGTGCTTTCTGACCTTGCTTGCTGCCGGTGTGGGTTACTGGAAGGGCCCTTACCTCTCCAGAAGCAGCTCAAATTCCTCATCTGACAGGCAGCTTATTTTTCTGTAGCCTCCCAAGCCCTCGTGAACCAGCATGTCCACGATGCGGAGGGCAAACAACAGCAAGGGAGGGTTTCTCCTGTAAACGTGCCGCAGCGTGCGCCGAGCTGAGCCTTTCAAGCGAGTTGTCTCCTTAACGACGAGTAACTTGATTCTTCTTGCAGGAGGGAAAAAGATATACCCGGGTTTTCTGCATTCCGCTCCTTCAGCTTGCTTGCAGCCTGCCTGCTTTGCCTGGCTGTGGCTGCGTTTCCAGCTCCTGGTTGAAACCCGGACAGTGTGCGATTTAATCGGCACTTGTTTTATCTGCAATGCTCCGTTGGAGCTCTTTGTAGCGTGCTGTATCTTGGCGTGTTCCAGACACGCTTCAGATTTGCCATCTGGCTTTGGAAGCGAGTTACCTCGGTTTCTTTTACGGTTGCACTCTGTATCCCTTGGGGGTGAGGGGGTCTGTTTGTTTGCTTTTACCCTTTTCTGCTCCGAGATTCTGCCGAGGACAGAGCCCTCCTCTGTGGCACCCGGGGGCAGCAGCACAAGGGCGCCAAAGAGCAGCAGACCCGTGGGCAAACCTCACAGCCTTTTTGAAGCCGGGTCCAAACCGTTGGGATGCTTTGCTGAAGCCCATCCAAACATATCTGAGACTCTTTGGGTTAGGAATTGGGGTAAAGCCCGAGGGGAATGGCTGCTTTTTCTGTTTTGATCCCCTCTGTCCAGCGTTCCTGTACCAACTGGTTCTCGCAAAGCCCGGATGCCAGTGGAAAATCCTTACTCATGGGGAGCTCAATCATCCTCTCTCTGCTCTTGGAAGAAAAGTTAAGATGACCAGATAAGTGCAGTCACCGTGGGTGGAGAAAATAGGATGAAGTTAGCCTAAGTTTCCCCCTCACCGTGTGGCCTGTAAACAGGGATCTGAGCCATGGCTGTAGAGTGCAAAGATGTCCCCCAAAAATACGCCATCACTTCCTCTTTCCCTGCAAGCTGTGCGTTTTCTTTCAGCCTTTTACCACTGTCTTCTACCTACTTCACATACACACCCATGTGTGGGCCTTAGATCTGCCCTGACACCTGCAGACGATCCAGCCTGGTGATCTGGGGCTCCTTCACCCCTGGGGTTGCTCCAGCAGACTTTGTTGGAGGATTGTGTTTGTCAAACGCGAGCAGCGTGATGCTCTGTGGAGGAAACGTGCTGGCCTGCCCCTGTCCCCCCATGCCACCGGCAGCCTCGGGGCTCAGCAGGACTGGCACCTTCCAGTGTGCAAACCTCAAAACCTTTGCCTGCCCTGGCCAAAAAAAAAAAAAAAAGTTAAAAATGTGACTTGGAGCTGAACCACATGATCAAACCCAGAGATTAAATCGGGTAGGGGAAAAAAAAAAGCACCATCGTTTCCTTCAAAACCGTGGCCCAAAGAGGCATCTGTATGCCGCTACAGTTCTATCCTAAATCCTCTGGCCCTGATATATTAGCCTCCAGTACTGAAAGATTGGCCCCAGGCAGCGTAAATCAGAGCTGCGTTGCTGGAGCTGGCAGAGCCCTGCTGATTTACCCCGGCGCTGCCCGGCACACTGACCTGCCCCAGGGTTTTAATCAGGGCTCAAGCAACTGAAGTATAGAGCCAATAAATTACCATGTGCTCTTTGATAGCAAGGCAAAAGGGGTCCCAGCCCAAGAAGTAGAACATCTGAAATCAAACCATCCGAACGCAGCCTCGCCGGTATTTTACCCCTTCAAGCCTCAGTTCATCAAAAAGCCAGTAAAAGGCCTCTGCGGATACCGCCCGGCTGCTACTTACTCTCCTCTTAATGAATGTGGAAATATCCATGGCAAGCGGAATTTATGGATGAAGGAATTCCAGTTCCCATCATTTCATCTCTGCTGTAATAAGGCGGGCTGCGGCTGACAGGCCACAGTAAAATACTGCCAGCTCGCCAAAGAAACGCTGCCGGAGCGGCCGGGCAGCCACAGAGGGTGGGGGGAACGTCACCTCCAAACCTCCCGAAGATGCTTGTAACACAGTGCAGCTCCTGTTCCTTCGCAGGCCTCTTCTCAAAGCCAAATGAAGGTGAACCAAATACTTTATTGAGTGGGTTCTGATGACCTTCGCTTGCTGGCTCTTTATTTCCACCCCCCCCCCCTCCTTATTTTAAATGAGCAGATCTGTTTAAGGGAAGGGGAAGGAAGAAAAAAAGTATATGAAAAACACAAACCAACTTCAGATGGCGAGTTTAACCTCCAGTGGTCTCGTAGATTAAAAACCATTAAATCTTTTTATCTAAATTCTAATAAAAATCACGTCTCCCGTGGTTTTAGTGACTACGCTTAAAAGCTTATTATTTTCAGGCCAGGTAGTGTGCACTGCGAAAGGTTTCGTGTCTTTTCTGTTCTGTTTTAAACCATTAAGCTTTGCTCGTACCGTGGCCAAAAAAAAAGCCAACAAACCCACAGCTTTGTTAAATGTTCTTACCTGTCAGGGTTTCACCCAGGAAAAGCTTCGTGCTTAAAAGGAAGCAACATTGAGCTAAACAGGAGAGAATTTCAATGGCCAATAAACCCGTCTCACGTTTACGTAGCTCCTCTCGTACGACGTGCTGCCGTGTTTTAATGTGCCTACCGAGGGGTGGGGAAAAAAAGAGCATCTTAGAGATATAAAAGGAATAAGATAGGGAAAGGGTTGAGGCAGGCAGCTTCGACTCCATCCTCAGGTAGAGGCTTCCCCAAAGTGTGTGTGGGGTTGTTGATCTCACTGGCCAGAAAAGGCTCCGGAGCCACAGGAAAACACACACGTTGTCTAAGAAGAAGCTTGGAGGGGAATTAAGCGCAGAACCTGGCAAAGCCGAGATGGGCACAACTGGCTGGCTGGGCAGAGTACTACTGGTTGAAAGAACTGCAAGCTTCAGGTGGCAGCAGCTATTTGTTAGTTTGCTCAGGGTTCAGCACAGTCCGCTGGCAAAGGGGTAAAACTTTGGAGTGGGGCTTTTTTTGCTGGTTTTCTTTTACTAGGTTTTAAGTCCATGTTGCTGTCTTGAACTGTAATCCCAAAGTGATGTCTTGAGTGGAAATGGCATTGAAGTGAATGGTTTTGTTTGCTCGTAACGTGCACAGTGGGGGAAAAACCCAAGAGCAAATGAGCCTATTTGATTTGAGGTGAAACAAGGCATTTCAGGCAAGCCAGATGTGAACGTTGCTTTTCTCCCTTCTGCTTTTGAACTAAAAAACAACAACAACAAAAAGGTCAGCTCCTTTTTCTTTCCCTTCTGGTTGGTCCAAAATGATTCAGGGTATGCCGAGGTTTCATTTGTTATTGTTCTCCTGGTTTGCCCACTCAGATGAGAACTGGGGTTGTTTTGGTGGCTCTATCTGGCAGAGGCAAGAGGGAGCAGCTTGCCTCAGGAGCACTGTGCTTGAGCCTGCCAAGGTGGGAGTTTGGTGGGGTAAAAAGACCTTAGTACTTTAAGGATGGGGAAGAAAATCAACCTAGCTCTCTACCAGCAGAACCCGCACACCCAGGGTCTCTGATAGGACCACTTACCACTCTTGCCCTTGTCCTTTCCTCTTTTCCCTCAGCTAGAAGCCATGCCCTGGCACTAGCTCATCAGCCATCACCGTCAGCAATCAGAGTGGCTCATCAGCCAACTCCTCTCAAACCATTGCACCCCAGTTAGGCTACTGGTTGTGCTGCACTTCCTTAGAGCAGACCCTGTTCCATCACCATCCCCTGCTCTCGCCACTAGGCAAAAAGAAGTGTTTCAGCCTTTCCTCTTTATGCACTGATGCTTTTCAACCCATCCAACCAGCCCAAATGTTGGAACCTGATTAATTCCCCACCTCCTTAAACAACATCTTTTTAATGGCCTTATCCCCTCCAGATGGGGAGTTTTCCCCGTGTCCTGCTTTCTGGGTTGGTTTTGCACAGTTCTGAGGTCTCTGCTGTACCTTGCTGACTTACACTGCAGCTCCTTTTTGGTTTTCCTTCTGTGGCAGCTGAAATAGGACCGTGTTGAGGGGCAGCGATGGTGCAATGCATGAGGCCGTGCTGGATGCACCTCCAGCAAATGGAAGGATGGGATCACATTCTGTCATTCTGCGGTGTGATCCCAGTGTGGTTCATGTAGAAAAATACAGTGTCAGGTCTGTCATGCCAGTGAGTATGGTACATTCAGCTGACAAACCTGAAAGCATCTTCACGTTCCCAGCGTTGGTAACGTGAAAGTCTTTGAGTTATGCCAGAACAAGGCGGCGTGATGCCTGTTGAGGCAGGGACGGCTTCTCTGAAATACTCTCAGCTGCAGCAGATGCGTAAACCAAGAGGGAAATGAGGCTGTTGGGAGTCTCCCTTTACTTGAAAGGAAGCAAAAGTAAGCAGGAGTAATGAGGATCTCAAAACAATGGAGCAAAGCAACCAGCTGCTGTCCAGCCTCCCCCTTCAGTGCAAGTTCTGACCATTTCAGAAAACCAGTGTTTCCCCTCTCAAGCGTTGCCATCCCACCAGTCCCAGCCACTCTGGCACTCCACGGAGGTGTTTTTGCTGCCAGAAATACTGGGGGGGGGGGGGGAAATAAAAAAACCCAACCCCTCTCTCCTGCCATTTAAACAACACTTTACATCAAAGCCCTTTCATTCCCCGGCCGGAGGAGAGTTATAAATGGGGCTCGGTGCAATCGGTGCGGCTCCTGCCTCGGGACGGAGCCCTTCAAATGCCTGGTGCTTTCAGACGCCACAACATTAATATCCCCCATCCTGGAAGCTAAAGGGATATTTATACACGTACGCATCGCATTAATAACGCGTTTGATTGACCGCTCTTGTATTTAGAAACTAATATATTAAAACAAATTACCAAGTGACAAAACTTTCTTGACAGCGGGTGAAATATGCTGCTCTGCTTTATTGCGTGTTCCATATATGCGAGTAGAAGTGGGGTAAAAACTCCTCCCGTCCTGCCGAGCTGTTTTTCGGGTAAGGTCTCGGTGCCTGATTCTCATTTGTGCTCCCAGCTCGCTCTCTCTCTGCTCTGAGGTGGCAGCAGGGCAGATAAGAACGCAGTCCTTCGAAACTTGAAGGCTTTAAAGCTCCTCATTTAGGATGTACTTGATGGGAGAAAATAACCTTCGGCCCCTGCGTGTGGTGCTGGCGAGGGCTGGGTATCAAGCGCCGGCCGTTTCAGGACCCCGCTACTCAAATTTGGAAAGGTCTTTAGCGTAATCCTTTAATCTGTTTACCAGCAGATACAAGAGAAAAATGCTTATTTACAAGAGTAAACATCTACTTCCATTTCAAATAGGAGTTTAATCTGTTTAGAGAAAGGCTTGGGAGGAAATAATTCAAACTACTTTAAAGATTAAGGTTATCATGTGGGTTTGGGGTTGGTTTTTTTTTCCTCCCTTCAAAGGAGATTGCAGGCAACCTTCAGAGGAAGCTGCAGGCACTAAAATGAGCCCCAAAGTGTTTCAGGGGCTATATTATTTGACCTGGCTGCAGCAGAGCTCACTGCGAGGTGGGCAGTTGCTACCTCTGGAAGGTGCTGAGCGGGTGGCTTTGCAGCTCTGCAGGCTGTGCGTGGTCCCAGGCTCTCTGGGGGGCTCTAACGCAGCCTCCTGCTGGAGACCCAGCGTGGTTGTATTCCAGTTTTCCTCCTGTGTTTCAGTCGTTAGCGTGTCCTGCAGCAAACGCTAGCGGTACTTTGGAAGGGGCTTAGTGCTTAAATGCTTGGTTTGCCTTTGAGTCTTTATTTAATTGTACCTTTGATTGAAACCACCCGTCCTCCCAGGCAGCCCTTGCTCGCGCTGTCCATCGATTTCCGTGCAGCACCTTCTCCCGAGGACACAACAAATCGACTCCTTTTGACTGTAAATCTGCTTACCCAAGCGAAAACTGCCTAAAACCTATTTTTAGAAGCCAAGGTGGACACCAGCCTCGCAGCAGCTTGGCGGGGGACTGGGGCGAAGCAAACTTCATCCTGCAGTGCAGGCTGGTTGGGAAGGGTCTGGGCTTTGCTGCTTAACCTTCTTCAAGGAGGCAGCTACAGGAACTGACCTCCAGCACTGAGAGGGGCCCTGATCTTGCCCAGTGCATCAGCACCTCCTGCCCTTGAGCTGCTGGAGCACTTGAGCACATTCTTTGGACAAAAAAACACCCCTCTGATTATAAAAGTGAACAGGGAGCACCGATGCCGACACATCCCAGGTCCACCAGACACCTCCCAGCTCTGCTCCTCTGGGCAGCTGTGCAGATGTGCCGTTCCCCATTCATTCATTCATTCAGACTCGCCCCGTGTGTTGGCTCTCAGGCCTGGGTGAATACCCACTTGTGTTTTTCTGGGGCAGTTGTGAAGCAAAGAGAAACCCAGTTTGATCTCCACCCTTAACAAAAGAGCTTTCCTTTCCTTTTTTCATCAGGGGAGGTCAGATGGGAGGGCACCAGGAAACGTACTTCATAAAACTCTCAGCGAAGAACGTTTTGATTTGTCTGATTGGGTTTTTATTACAGGCATGGGAAGTGCCAGCTTTGTTTGATTACGAGCGTGAAGGAGCCTTTTGCTTCCTGCTCTGAGCAAACTGTTCTTCTTCTCCCCACAGAGAGAGGCCTTCGAACACCACCGAGGGATAACAGCAGCAAGAGGATGGGACCACCGGGTGGACCTGCCTCTCCTCTGCTCAGGTAAGAGCAGACTTTCTTCTCAATGCCTGTTTCTGGATGTGTATGTTGCGCCTAAGGATGCCCCGTGGGCAGTGATCTGGTGGTTTGTGTTGCTTGTTTCCTGTTGTCAACATCACACGGATGTGGGGAATAAGTTCTTGGTAGAGGTTGGATTGTTTTACCTGTTCCCACCCTGAAAGCGTCAGACAAAAATAACCAGAGGTGGCAGCAGCCAACGTGAAAATGTGAACTGTGACAAGGCTTGAAATGAGTTGTAGAGCGTGAGACTGCTGTCAGTGACGGTGGAACGATGAAGGTGTTCTGAGTTGCTTTGCTGCCAGGAGGGGCTGAGGAGGGCATTGGACTGAGCAGGTAAAGCAGAACTGTGCCAGAGCTGCAAGTGCTTCACCCCTGTACCCGTGCCAGCCTCCCTGTATACAAACCGGCCTCCCTGTATACTCACCAGCCTCCTTGTGCACCCGCCAGCCTTGCTGTGCACCCACCAGCCTCCCTGTATACTCGCCAGCCTCCCTGTGCGCCCGCCAGCATCTCTGTGCACCCGCCAGCCTCTCTGTGTACCCGCCAGCCTCCTTGTATACCCGCCAGCCTCCTTGTGCACCTGCCAGACTCAGTGTGCGCCCACCAGCCTCCCTGTGAGCCTACCAGCCTCTCTGTGTACCCGCCAGCCTCCTTGTATAACCCCTAGCTTCCCTGTATACCCACCAGCCTCCCTGTGCACCCATCAGCCTCCCTGTATACCTGCCAGCCTCACTGTGTGCCTGCCAGCCTCCCTGTATACCCGCCAGCCTCCTTGTGCACCCGCCAACTCTCAGCTTTTGGAGACAACACAAGGAAACATCGTGTTTTTAAGTGACAAGTTTTCATTTCGTCCGGTTGAAATAACAGAGTTTGGTGACTGACAGGGCAACGTGTGAGAAATAGGACTCAAGCATAACAGGGAAAAGTTGTCATCAAACAGTCCTGGGAAATGGTGCCCTGGAATAAACTGGTGTGGGTTTGATGGGAGCTTTTTTTTGCAGAGAGTCCTCAGTTTCAGCTTTCCTTTCTGGTGGCAGTGTCGGTGTTTCATCATGCCCATCTCAAATGAGTGCAGCCCTCACCTTCCAGCTGTGGAGAATTCCCCCGCTGAAGTGTGATCGGGCTCTTCCAGAAGTAGTTGATGGGCTCAGCAAGGTGCAAGTTAATTTCTGAGTAACGAGGGTTTAATTCAAAGTAATTCTTGCTGTGTTAAAGAAGCAGTGCCCTCCATTATTTATTTACAAGATGTGAGTTAAAATGCTTAACTAGAGCTCAACCCTATTAAACCAATCTGCAGCATCAGCATATAATTGAGTGAGCTTTGCATCCTCCTCAGGCTGAAATGATCCTCCTTACGATTCTTGAAGGGCAGACTTCAGAGCCACACTGGTGTCGGTGAGGGGGTTTCTTACCAGGCAATGAGTGAAGCCGTTACTCACACACTTATCTGGGCCTGAAATCAGAGCAGAGCAGCAACACACTTTTAAAATGTACAAATATGGGATGTTCACACGTGAGCAAGCACGGTTAGGAGTGTGTGCCA
Source organism: Urocolius indicus (assembly GCA_013401255.1). Taxonomy (NCBI): domain Eukaryota; kingdom Metazoa; phylum Chordata; class Aves; order Coliiformes; family Coliidae; genus Urocolius; species Urocolius indicus. Next base: position 85,481 of record WBNH01007242.1, on the reverse strand, counting down.
GGTTTCGTTTGGGGTTTGGAGTCAAATAAGAGCAGTTGCGGGGTGTGTAGTATCGTGGAAGCCACTCAGATTTTTTTTTAAGAGGGACTGCTGATGGGTTTTTAAGACACCATCCTGCCCTGGGAAGCAAATGCCTTTCAGTGCCACCTCTCCTGTAAAGCAAGAGGCTTCGTCTCTGGATGAAGAGGGGGCTGGAGTCAGCTGCCTGCGTCAGAAGAAATCAAGCACGGGTGTTTGTAAGCCTTTAACATTTGGTGGTGGTCTGAGTGAACACTATGCACGTCAAATGATATCGTTCACGTTGAGGAACATCTTTGTCTTTGTGCAGGAAAATTAAACAGCCTGGCACAACCTAACGATGCCAAAACACGGGGTCCTGAAAGCGTGTTCAGCGTGCTATTTTGGGCTGATTTTTTGTCTTTCTCCTCATTGCAAACCACGGTCCTGAGTATTTACCCTTCCTAGCATCACAGCAAACACTGGTGAGGCCGTGAGACTCGTCCTGTGCCCACCCCTAAGCGTGAAGCTCAGGGTGGGACAAGAGCCTGTGCATAAGGCAGGATGGCTTTTGTCCAGTGAGCACTACAGGCAAAGCAGGCAGGCACACTTCTTAAACCTGCCTGGGGCATGGACATGCAGGCTTCTGGCACAGTTACATTTGCAGTAGCTTAGTTAACGTGTGATACCCTCTGCTTGTACTCTGCAGAAACGATTTGTGTGTGTAACATGAGTGGGCAGTGACAGATGCAGTCGGGCTGGGGCTGCAGCTCATCTGGCTGCAGGGCAGCGGCAGGCAGGCAGGAGATGCTGGTGTGCAGCTGGGAAGCCTGACAGCACCCATCCTGCCTGTGAGGACGGGAATGGGTTTTCCATGGTGGACAGAAAGAGGAGAAACCGCCTTAAATCACAGCAAGATTAGTTGCTACTGGAAATGGGTACCAGCTTGCCAACAGCAGCACGGAAGGATGCCGTGACATTTCCAGCTAAACATTCGGTTAGTCCTTAAGGGTTATTAGGAAATGACGAAGGCTGGAGCTGGGCCTGGTTTGCAGTTAAGGGATGAAGCCCATGGTTCTCAGAGGCACAACCACCCCCTCTCTCAGTGGCTGCTGCCTTCTCAGGGGTATGGTTTAGTGGTGGCCGTGGCACTGCTACTGTAACAGCGGGACTCGGTCATCCTAAAAGTCTTTTCCAACCCAAATGTCATGCTTAGGACACTTGGTGAGCCTGTGTAATAGAAAGACTCTGTAAAACATCAGATTATCCTAATAGGAGCAAGGAATACTGTACAATAGCAAAACTGAGCCACCCGAGCCGAGGAGTTAATGCCTTTGTCCCTTCTGCTCAGGCTCGCTGCCTGCTCACCAAGGACAGGCTCAGGAGTTCATGCCTCACTGTCTCCAAAGCGTTTCTTCAGCCATGGCTGGAGCACACAATGTTGGACAGCTTGTACCTGTGACCCTGGGCCGGTGACAGAACGAATCACAGCTGACGGGCCACGAGCAGCAAGAAGGGCAGAGCCCCGGCGAGGCCAGTGGCTTCCCCAGCCTCGTCCATCTCAAGCCATTCTTTGGAAACACTCGTTTATTCTCCAGGCAGAGCAGGGAGAGGAGGGGGGACTCGTTTCTGCTGTGTCCCCTGGGCAGGTTTTCATTTTTTTTAACGTTGACTGGCAAGGTCAAGTGACAGAAATGCTTTTCTTTGGTGATGGACAGGAGAGAAAGGAAGCCTTTGTCAGCATGGAGCTGCCACTCTCCTTTGGTGACACCTTTCTTCCCGGCCTGCCAGCGAGGGTGAAAATGGCAGTGATTTGTTTGGTAACTCCTTACGGACGTGCCTCTCCTTGCACCAGGCAGGTCCATTTATAACCTGAGTTTATAACCACAGAGTTAGCCCCCAGCTGAACAAAGCCAGCCTATGTCATTAGGCTTGGGAAAGGTTGCAGCAAGAGTTGTTGGAGGGTGGGTTTTTTTGTTGTTTATTATTATAAATGTGGCTGAAATTTTAACAGTGCAAGTGCAATATCTTTCCTTTGCTGCTTGAATTGCACCCCGTCCCCCTTCCCCATGCTCTGTGTGGTCGTGTCCTGTTGTGTTCAGCACCCATGCTCTCTGCCTGGGCAGGAGCCTGCCAAGTGGGCAGCCTGCAACTTGTACCACGTTCTTCTCTCTTCCCTGCTTCCAGTGTCTCTCCAGGGAACCATCCCAACCAAACCTGGGGGTTCCAAACACCTAAAACCTGAGCTCTAAGCACTACTTCTCTTAGGAGTTTTGCTCAGGGCTGGGATGGTGAATTGGGTGAGTCCGGTGGGTTGGGATGGCTGAGCAGATGTGGAGGGCTTCTGCAGGAGCTGGCTTTGGAGTGGGCTGCCAAACTGTCTCTCCTTGGCCAGCAGGAAAGGACAGAGGTATCACACTCCTCTGGGGTAAAGGCTCAGTGCGCAGTGCTTGTGTTTCACTTGAAGTTACAGAGGTGTGAGTGCGCTCCCCAGCAAAGCATGTGTTAAGGCTGAGAGAGCAGCATGACAGAAGCAGCACCCTGAGTGCATAACCCACTTCTTCAGCTGGATTTTCCCTGAAATAAAACCTTCTTCAAGGTGAAATGGAACCTCTCTCACCTCACACTCATCGGGGAGTGGGATTTCCTCACGTGCCAGACGTCAACGCAAAGGAGAAGTCGTAGGAAAGACATCCTCCCAGTTCTCTCTCTGTAAGTGGCCTCCCTTCAGGCATGCCTGCCCTTTTTGAATGCCTGCTGAACCCACCTCCCTGCTTTTCTTCATCGTGCTCCCAGTCCCTTTCCTTTCTCCAGAAATAAATCTGAATGTCTCTTGAACTCATTTATACTGCTCGGTTGCCTTCCCCAGCCTAACTCGTTCCATATGGCTATTGCTCTTTGCATGGAGCAGTTCTGCCTGGGTTCCCTCATTTACTTCCAAGATTCTTAATTTTATGAACAATTTCCTAACAATCAGATCAATTAGAATGTGGAAAAGTCCTCCAAGGGAAGCGGCAGGCTCCCTGTCACTGCTGTTATGCAAATTTGGGTCAGACAAAGCAATTCCGGGCCCGTCTTCTGCGGAACAATCCCTTGGATGGGCTGAGCTAATCAAGCAGATATTTTCCATCTTTGCATTCCTGGGGCCTGATCCTCCTCCTCCTCCCCGCAGTGACACCAGCGGCCACGCTCTCCCCTGCTCTCCAGGGAAGAGGCTGTGTTGTCTGTGCCCACCACGCCAGGGCTTTGCCAGGACCACGTGGTGTGGAATGGCTGGATTGCTCAGCTTCGCTTTCACAATCAGAGCTGCTGCTGCTGCTTCGCTAGGCCCTTCTTTTTTCCCTTTATTGGCCTTATTTATTGTGAGTAATGCCTGACACATGCTTATTTCATGCTTCATACCAATATATTTCAGCAAGAGGCAAACAGAAAGAGTGAAACCAGCACGGGTTGGTTTTGTGTTGTTTTTTTTTTTTTTTTTTTTTTAATGGATCAAATACCATCCTACTAAAAACCACAATTTTCAAATCAAGGTTTTCATTGCAGCAGACGTTGGCTGGCAGCGCCGCGTCCTGCCAAAACCCGGCTGCTTCCCCAAGCTCCGCTCCAAAATGCTTGCTCTTCTTTCTCCTCCCCCCCGTCTCAAACAGGTCATTTTCCAATCAGGCTCCATTATACCAAATCAATTGACGTTTACCAAAAATACGTAATTACACGAATTAAGCCCCAAACCAGCCTAGTCTTTTTGTTTTAATCCCTCGCCTATTAACTCAAACCACATCTATCCGCCAGGAGGAATTCTGCCCGAGCCCCATGCAAATGTATTCCAAACAACGCATTCTTATTCAAATTCTCATCCATTTTAATCAAAAAAATCTTGTATTATCTGCAACCAATATCCTCGAAGCCAGCCTCCCCTTCCCCCACTCTGCTCGGGTTGAAGGCAGAGGCACTTTTACTGCCCGCCTCGTTGGTACGGGATTAATCTGGCGTGCGGACTGAAGGCGATGCCTAATGACTTTGATACCATAACACAAGCAAGTTATTTTCGGTGCATGTACAACGAATGGCTGCATTGCTGATATATTTACCAAACCAAAACAGCCTTTTATTGGAAACAGGAGGGATACCCAGCAAGGACTCGGGTTCTTTTTTCCCCCCCTCGGCTGAAGGGATTCGGGGTGGAAGGGATCAAACGGGCAGGGCTTGGGGAAGAGTTCTGCTGTCTCAAGCAGCACAGGGCGTTGGGAGCATCGTTCAATTGGAGACTTCCACGTGATACTTACTGTACCTTCCCTAACCTCCAAGAACCCCACAAATACGGGAGGTTTTGTGGCCGTGGCTTGTATGGGAACATTCTTCAGGACCATCTCCGTGGATGGTCGTGAACCTGCTGTCACCGTGCTTGCCGGATCTTCTCCATCCCTGAGATGTGGCTCTGCTCTTGGCAATCAGACAGGCTAAAAGACAGTCTCTGCTTGTTCTGGGCTATCTCAGAGCTCTTCTCTCTGCTGGCTCTGGCTCTGGCTCCAGCTGGGCTTTCTTGCATGTGGATGACCGAACCCCTGAATCCTCTAGTAAGGAACGTCTCAACAGAGTCTTATAAAGCAGCAATAATTATTGTGCATTCCCAGGTAGATTTCTGTCGTGTGATGTGTCCCTTCAGCTGTCTGCCCTCAGCCTGGGGCTGAAATAACATGCCGTTAGTTCCTGTGATCATGCTGATCTCACCCAGCTTCAGCAGCCACCTCAGGTGGGCTCCACGGCACTGTCCCATCCCAGGGCCGGTGAGAGGGCTGAGCCAGGACTGGTGTTTCAGAGGCTGGGAATTCATTTACTCCTATGCTTGCTCCTTTGTTTCTTGAGGGGCTGAGCAGGCTTGGCAGTAGCCTGGTATTTCAGCAAAATTAGACGTTCATTTTCTCCTAAATGCTCTATAATTTGATGTTATTAAACCTTTTACAAGGAGAGGGAGGGAGTTTTCTTGCACCATCCCAAACGGTGCCAACAAAAGCTCGATCCCCTACCGCAGTCTCGTGTGCTCCACCTTTGCAAGGAAAAAGACGCTGTGCAGGGAAATCAGTTCTTCAGAAAGACATATTAGAGAAAGGGTATAAAACTTTATTGGTGCTACATTTCCTAGCCCTCTACTTCAGAAAGCCAAGCTTCTCGAGTGTTAATGCACCAAGTGCACAGTCCTTAAAGGGAGGACAGAGGGAAATAAACCTTTAGGCAAACGTGGGGGTCTCTGAGAGCCCTTCCAATCGTTTTTATTGTGAAAGTAATACCCTGATTTTAAGGTCTGATGCCTTAGGAACCGAGACGGGTTTAGAGGAGAGCAGCCCCAGCATCTGCCTCTGGTTGGAGGGGCTGGGAAAGGCCGTGCTGGGAAGGTGACGTCCCTCAGGAGGTGATGACACCTCTCAAAGTACCCGTGTAAGCTTCCTCCTGCTTCTTAATCCCGGAGCTTTCAGCATTGCTTCAGACAAACCGTCCTGTGCACATCACCTCCTTCAGACCACGGGGGTTTTGCACAAAAAAAAAGGCTAGTCCAGAGCTTGGTAGAGCAAGGGCTAGTCCTGCTAGAGCCAGATGATCCCTCAGGACTGCAACTAGCCAAGAGTCAGGCCACGCTTTCTAGTCTTTATTGGGAAAATTTGTTTACAGCTCTGTACTGGCCAAAGGAAGCTTGTGCAGCCCTTCTGCAGCACTTATTCACACAAAGCTTTAATATTTGATAATGTTATTTAATAAAATCTGTTACAAGGTTCTTAAATAACTCTTTATGACCCTTTTATGATTTATGCCACGACACATAACCTCGGGTGTATGTATTTTATGTTATTACAGATGTGTAAACTGATATTAATTGTACACAATTTCCCCCTGAAGTATAAGAACTTCTCTTTTTCCCCCCTCGTCTTCGTTTTCCCTTGGCTATATAACTAGACATATAATAATTTCTACAGGAGGCAAAACCAGCACATATAGTGGACAAAAAAAAAAGGATGAAAAATGTTTATGCAGCTCTGCCTTTCGTTTTAAATGAATATAAATGTTCGTATATGTCATAAATTTAAGCTGCGAGTAAATTACTGCCAAGTTCTGAGCCCATCTCATGTTTGAATCCTGGAGTAAAATAGAAAACATTTGTCGGATCAGTCTGCTGAAAGCAGCAAGGAAATGATGTAATGTTTGTGAAATATGCAGTTTTGATACAATCCAATTAGCACTCTCGGTCGCTCTCTCGCGGGCTCGCGGCAAGTTTGCTGCGAGAGACTGGGCTGCGGAAGGCAGGGATGTGCCTGGACCACTGGTCCAGCACCCCACTACCCAAGAGCTCCTGGTAGGTAGGTCAGGACAAACAGGTGGGGCCTGTTTCCCCTTTCCAGGGGGGGCCTTTCGGTTCAGAACTGCTGAATCTTCCCTTTTTTTCTGGAGTTAAAACAGCCATCCCACGGTGGTGCAGCATCCGCATCTCTTCCAGGGCCTTTTCACCCAGTGGACCCAGGAAGCTCCCCTGCTGTGGCCATGCCCAGCAAAATGAGACCAGGGCACAGGGTAACGTCCCCAAGCAGAACCACAGCACAGGGGGCTGCGTCCTGGCTTTCCGAACTGTCGGCATTTTTCCACCCCAAAGTCGCCCTCTGCAAACGACAGCCCCAGCTGAGGAAGCTACAGCATCAAAAAAGAAGGAAAACGAAGCCAAGATACCTTTCCCTTCAAATGTGATTTACAAAACATTTCAGCATCTGGAACAAGAGACATTCATTTTGATTATTTCCTTATGATATTTGTTCAATTTGTTATACTTTAAACAATTACTGTTTTCTATTCTATCTGTGCCTCGCTCTGCTCTTCTCTTTCATCCCCATGGTTCTGTCCGTTTGTTGAGCACAGCTCGAGGAAAAAGAAGAATCAGTGGCAGGAGGGAAAGGAAATAATAGAGATGTCATCAGCAGCGTGGCCTTTTTGTTTCATGGCATGAAATGAGCTGCCTGCCCAGGCAGACAGAAAAAAAACAGAAGAGAGGCAGCGTTTGAAGCTTGACATTAGAACAACCAAAAGGAAAACAGGAGAGTGAGCCAGCAATCCAACACTCGGGGAGGGTGTTTACCCAGAGCTCTGCGTGGTGGCACCGATGGGTGCACGGACGTGGCTGTGGCTGCAAGCTGAGACGAGGTTAGCTGGAACTCAGGTTGGGCAGCGAATGAAAAGCAGCGGTGCAGGGACATGAGCCTCCCTTGAAGCTTTAGGGAGGCCGTGATTCTGTGTGAATCAGCCTGGAGATGCTGCCACAAAGTAGGGTTGTCCGACTTTGGACCCAGTCCACGCTGCACGCAGATGGACAGCAGTGCCATGCCCTCAGCCAGGAGGGCTCCTCTTGCCCTTCAACGTGCCTATCCCCAAAAAGAAGCAGCAGGGCTCTATCCTCACCAGGGAGTCTGCAGAAGAGCTCCTCATCAAGCCAGGCTGATAATGGATTGTTTGGTTTCTCGGCCAAACCAGGAAAAAAAAACCAACCCCCAACTCAGAACACAGCACATGTTGAACCTCACTCAGCTTTTGGGGGGGGGAAAACTGTAAAACCCAAAACAAGTCACGTTGGGTCAACCTGAAACATCGTCTTTGATTCAAATCTGAAGCACTTTTGTTTTGCCTTGCCGAGTTGTTTAACTCTTTTGTTCTGACTTTTGTCTTTTAATTTGGGTCAGTTTAGAAATAAACAGGCTCTGTTTGGAAACAAAAGGCTTAAAAGTTTCGCTTGGGAAATGTCAAATGTTTCAGCAAGACTGAAGTGAAATGTTTTGACGTTTTCCAAAAAAAACGAAGGAAAAAAAGCCGTGCTTTCTGCAAGCTGAAATCAATAGCTGAATTTGACCTGAAAGTGTGAAGAAGTTCTCTTTTCTTCTCAAACTCCATTCTGAAATGAAGTTACTTTTAATGGCCAAAAGAATACCCACAAGCCAAGCCAAGCCCTCTGCCTAAGCACAGCTCTATTCTCCTCTTGCAAGGGAAGCCCCCAGAAACCCTGTGCTCTCCTGCTCAGGTAGCTGAGCTGGGTGCCTGCTTCCCTCAGGGCGGGGGCACTCAGGGATCTCCCTTTCCAACCAACAGCTACTTAGATGCAGTGAAAATGAACAGATATTCACAGCCACGTGGGAGACAGCTCTTCTGTTTTAGAGTGGGCGGACCTTGGCGAGTACATCACCTGCAAATGGCTTCACATCCCTTCTTCCTCCTCCTGCGTGCCCCTGTTAAACCCTGCTGTTGTTAGATGGCCTGCTGGTTTGTCCAGGGAGCAGGCAAGGTCTGCTCAGGTCGGTGCTGGTTTTGGTAGTGGTTGCGTTTCTGCACCGTGGTCCCCTCTCTGCTGCTTGCTCCTGGACTTACTGACACGTTGGCTGGATGCTCCATCCTGAGCGAGCAGAGGTTGGTTAAATGGGCTGACGGCCGCACGGGATGCAGCTGAGTGTTACAGCACAAGCTACATAAATTACAGGCTGGTGAGAAATGTGTTTGGACAATGGGGAGAGACAATAGGCGAGATAGAAACGAGTAAAAGTCATGTCTGCTTTGAGGGAAGCGACCGGGCAGCTGCTGCCAGCAGCCATCCCGCACGCCCCGAGCTCGCGTTAGCCACAGCTCCCGCTCCAGCTACCCCAGGGAAATCGGAGCATTGCCCCAGCAGAACAGGCTGAGAGCATGTGAGAAACCCAGCTTAGGGCTCAGGCCAGTTCCTTCAGCCGTACAAATGCAGAGAAGTCTGGCTGGGCTGGCATGAGTGGCCATCAGCCCGCCTGTTCCCACGGGACCACGTCTCTCCTCTCCTCTCCTCTCCTCTCCTCTCCTCTCCTCTCCTGCCTCCCCTGGTGCAATGCAGAAGCTTTGATTTTACAGACCCGGGTGGGATTTGTCGTGGGAGGGCAGCAAAGCTGCTGCAAGTTAACCCTGGCACCACGAAATGCCAGTGCTGGTGCCCCATAGCCCAGGCATTGCGGGAGGACGCTCGGGAGCTCTTTCGTGCTGAAGCGTGAGGCTGCTCTGCTCCCCACCTGGGGCAGAAGGGCAATTCCTCAGCTCCCAGAGGCTGGGAAAGTTTACTGTGGAAACTGATACCCTCCTAAAAGTCCTCCTTCGCCCCGGTGTCACTGGAGGTAGGGCTGGGTCAGGGGATTACTCTGGGGCTGCCTGCCATGCTCATTGTCCTCAGAAGCATGAATGAATGGGGTAATTTAACCCCGAGGAGATAACAAACCATCTCCCCCCCACCACCACCCCCACTGTGTCTGTACCAACAGTTGTTATTAGCATTTCCCATGAAGCTGCCAGGTGTTGGTTTAAAGGGTCTTTTAACAAATTATCAGGATATCTGGCTCCTTCCAGGTGCTGAGTGTCTCTGTGACTCGACTTCTCTCCAGTCATCAACTGAGCACCGGCAGAAAAGCTTTAATTGCACTTGTTTCACACCCAGTGGGAGTTTGAAGCAGGGTGGTTAGTCCCACATCTTCCACTCCAGCACGTCCTGTCAGGGAATTTTCCTCCTCAGACAATACTCAGGGAGCTTTATGAAGTATTTCTCCTCTTTTCTGGTGATGCCATTTTTCCTTCACGGGCAATAACAGTACCAGTTTAGACAAATGCCCATAAAGGTTATGCCAATCTACACCAAAAATGATGAAAAAAAAAAAATGTATCCATCTAAGATTATCCAAGTCAATTCAGCTGGGGTTTAATTGTTTGCCAACATTTATGGGTGGGCATCTTCCACAGGCAGCTGGACATGTTCATCTGGAGCCTCCACACCCTCCCTGGGCAGCCTGGGCCAAGGCTCCCTCACCTCAGCACCAAAGGACTTTCTCCTCCTGTGCCAGGGGCACTGCCTGTGTGCCAGTCTGTGCCCCTTACCCCTTGTCCTGTCACTGGCCACCTAAGAACAAAGACTGGCCCCATCTTCTCAATACCCATTCCTTAGGGATTTATCATCACTGATAAGGTTTCCTCTTGGCCTTCTCCAGGCTGAACAGCCCCAGGTCCCGCAGCCTTTCCTCCTCACAGACATGCTTCAGTCCCTTCAGCATCTTACTAGCTCTGCACTGGACTCTTTCTGGAAGTTCTCTGTCACTCTTGAACTGGTGAGACCAGAACTGGGCACTTTTTGAGTGGGTGTGAAAAGTGCCCCTTACCCTTTAGGGCAGCATAACCTACATCCTGGGCTCGGTGCCCAAGCCAGACAACTGGTAGGAGACACTTGAGCTTTGGATGCTTTATGTGGAGGCAGAAGGTCCAGCATTTCAGTGCCAGCCTTCACCAAAGCCCGCAGGCCTTGCATCCAAGTTTCAGCCTCACCTTGTGTCTGATTTCTCCAGTGGATGAAACGCATTCTGCTCTGGGAAGCCGTCTGCAACCGCCCAGCATCAAAGCAGCATCTCGGCTGTGTCAGGCAGGCTGCGAGGCAGTTTACCCATTACCTGTTTCACGTACATATATCATGAGTTTTGCTTTTTCACTCTGTAAATCATCTTCCTGGGCTCATTTTTTTTTTTTTTTACAACTGAAGGAAAAGCACCTCCTCCCCCCCAGCCCAAGTGGTCTCCATGTAGGGTGCTTTCTGTGACGTGTTTAAATCACTGCTTACGGCAGATGCCGTTCAGTGATGAGCCAAGAGATGTGCAGGATTGTGAGGTTTTAGTGACCTTTTGAGGATAAACTGTATGAGGTATGAATCTTGCCTATGAGTGAACTCGATTTCCATGCATAGATAGTCCTTTCTGGTTCTTCCCTTCCTCGGTATCCCACTCCTTTTGGGGAAAGCCTCTCCCCGTAGCGTCGCTGGCCGCTCACACGCTCCCATTCAAGCGAGCAGAGATGCCTTTTCATTGATGGTGGGAGGTTTTGTGGGTGTCTTTCCCCAGAGCCTGGTTTTTATAGGTTTTTTTTTTTTGGTAAAGCACTTACTGAAACGCTGCCTGAAAAAACAAACACGAAGCTTAAATCCCTCGGCCTCATCCCGAGGGGACGTCTCCATTGAGCCGGGGCGGGCGCGGGGCCCAGGCTCTGGCTGTGCGGCATCATTGCAACAGCCTCTGCCACGCCGCTGCCAAATTAGAAATGAAGATGTTGTAATTCTTTTCTTTTAATGGTCCATTGTGTCCCATCCTGAGCAACTCCCAAAGACTTTAAAACAGCCCGACCGCTGGGGAAGGTCCTGGCGGCTCCGCGCAGGGCAGTGGCAGGAGCTTCTGCGGGTTGAATGAGCTCACGGGCTCTCCTCGTGCCTCCTAACGTCCTTAATTATGTTGTGGTTTAATGAATGGCCATCTAATGCAGATGTGTGAGTGGCTCCAAGTGAGACTGAGGTCCCCGTGGTCTTTGGTGCTGTGTGGAAATGTGATGGGGTTGGCGTTTTGCTGTGCCGCTCCTCCAGCTCCAACCCGCCGCATCGACAGGCAGAAGGGAGTAACCACTCTCCCCAAATACCCCTGAAAAGCAGCAAAGTCACACGGGGAACCTGCGCCAGCAGAGGCTGAAAGGCCACCACAAAACCCCTCGGCTTGGTGATCACAGCTCCTTTTTCTGGTCAGGAGTGTTGTTGATCCGTCAACATCCCGTCAACAGGGACCCACGTAATGAGCCGACATGATAATGAAGTGAGGTTTTATGGATTCAGTCTGGACCATCCTGACCACTGGCAAAAGTGGTTTGGGTTTGAGGTGGAAAAAAAAACCCACAAGCCTCTCACAAAAACAGAATCGCCCGTGAAAGCTGATGATGTTGTGAGAAACGTTCACCTCGTGCTCAGCTGCAAAAGCGCAACAGCAAATGGTATGAGGAGCAGTGGAGGGTTTTGGTTTGCCTCTGCTGGGAGCCAGACGGTTGCAAACGGGTACAACCCAGAAACGGCAAAAATGTTTGCAAAAAGAAGACATTTTCACTTTCCAAGCAACTCTGTTATTGATTTTCCAGGCCGAATGAGGAATGCTTGTTGAATTTTATGGAAACTGATAGTGGGACTATATGAAACTGGCCATAAAAGATAACAGATTTTGTTTTAAAAGTCAGATAAAAGTTATAGTCCCATGTTATTTGGCATATGAATTTCCTATGATACCAATAAAAATGTTAGTTATGAAGCATTTCCTGAGGAACGGTTGTAACCCCCAAATGATCGTGGTTATTTGCTGAGGAAAATAGGTTTTATTCCGAACAATAAAGCTATGCAGATTTATTAACCTGGGAGACACACGGCCCTCTCGCGTCCCGATCCGCTTCCAGCTGATGGAATTAATAACGCTGATGTAATGAAAAATATCTTTTGCACTCCAAAACCATTGCCTGCATAATGTCACACATAAAAGAGTTTGCTTAGCAGCCCTTCAGCTCCGTTCTTCGCAGGAGCCTTCGTTCACAACGGGTTGGTTCTGTTTAAACGCCGATATTTGCTGTGTATCGCGTTACTGCGGCCCGAGTCCCTGCAGATGAATGAAAGCTGAGCACGGGCTAACAACAGAAAGAAACATGTAACTGGGAAGATGAAAATTCAAACCAAGAGAAAGATGCCTTTCTCGCTTTCAAGGTGGCGGCGTGTGAGGCCGCTGGGCGCTGCCTCTGCCTCCCAGCCCTCCGCGGCTTTGCCGACGGCTTGGTCCTGCCTGGAGTTCAGCTCACAAAACAAGTGGGGAGAGGATTAAGTGAAGAGTTCAGAGGTGCTTGTTCCAGAGCCCTCTGAGCTGCCCTGGGACGGTGCCCGCTGGCTGTGCGAAGGGATGGGAGGTGTCAGGAGCAGCGCAGTGGGTCTCTCCTGCCGAGATGTGTGTTTCCCCTCCTCTTTGAGCCACAGCCCGAGCTGCAAAGCAGAACTCTGTTAGGAAAGCATCCCTGGAGGATGCACAGCCATAAAAGCTTCAGCTATCATCGTCACCTCCTGTGCTGAGCTGGTGGCAGGACTGTGCAGCTCCGGGGCCTTTGGGTGGCTGTGCTATCGAGCGCCCTGAAAGCACCCACAAAGGTTTGCCACTCTGCCTCCTGCCAGAGCAGCTCAGCAGTGCCAAATCCTCACTCCACAGCTACATCTAGGTCCAAGCAAACCTTGTCCTACACCAGCAAGCTTCCCAGGACAGAGCTCCCTGAACTATTCTCCTAAGCCGATGGAGTTTGTCCTGTTATCATATAAGTTTATCATGATCTTCTTGATGTAGGAATAGCTGCCTTAAACTGAGAGGTGCTGCAGGCAGGCTCACTCTCTCGCCAGGGGATCATTCAGTCGGGGCTTGGCAGTGTGAGGTGAGGGGTCAGACTCGAGGAGCTTAAAGGTCTTTTCCAACCAAAACGGTTCTGTGATATTTTTGGAGGGCAAAAACCAGCCAGGGCGAGGAGTCTCTGTGGGAGAGAGACGGCAGAGGGAAACCCTGGGATGGCCAGCTGAAAGCCAGGCTTGCTTCAATTAGCATGAAATCCAGTGCAAAAATAACACTCAGCTGGAAGGATAATGTATGGTTTTTTCCCCCTAACATTGCTTCTTTCCATTTTCTTTTCATTTCTTTTCATTTTTCTCTTAATTTTCTTCGACTCTGACACTGACTACCATTGTTTAACTTATTCCACGTTTCCCAAGGTCAAAGGACGGGTAGCAGGATGACGTGGGGCACAGCTCCCACTTGGCCCCATGGCCCTGCTCAGCTGAGGGTCCAGTCAGGCACCTCTGCAGCCAGAGAAAACACGCAGGCTCACGTCGTCCCTCCCCCCAAAAACGTCACAGCCTCACCTGACACGTGAAGCTTGCAGACCTTGGGAGCAAGAGGGTTAACAGAGGGCCTGGGCTTTTGTACAAATCAGCACATTCTGCTTTTATAAATGGATGTGTCTATATATAGAGAGAGGGGTGAACGTGCTGCCTGCTTTTTGCCTTGTTCCAGAGCAGAACCTAAGTCTACAGGCCATGTCTTAAAGCCAAACAGCATGTTTTCAGGTAATTAGTGTTTATAATCAGTTTGTAAAGCTAAAGTGGCTCCAGATCATGTAGAAAAGACGATTTTCTTTTTTTCCCCTCTTGCCCCTTGTGCATGCAAATGCCAAATTAACATCTGCATACAATGTATGCTCTGGTCAGACCCTAAATATTGTTGTGGTTACGGCCAATTCACTTAAAAGCCTCCGTGTTTAAAACCTCACATTAGTATGGATGAAATGTTTTCTGTTCCTTTAACTTCTTTTTTTTGTTGTTGTTGTTTTGAGGGTTTGGGGGGGGGGAGTTGAGGGGGTGGGGAGAGTTAAGTTAAAGTTTCACATTAATGGTACTTATAAACCACAGCTGTTTCACTGTACCATATAACAATAGTGTTTTGTATCTGAGCAAGTTTGGAAATCTTCATGCTTACTCAATTCTTCCAAAACCAAAAGCAACCCCACTTGTTCCTCGCAAGGGAAGAGGTATCTGTAGTGTTTGCAAAACAATTAGAGTCTCGACAGCTTTTCATAAAGATGAGGTTTTGGTGTTGCTTCGGAGACGAGATGAAATTCAATCTCAGAGTCGGATGAGATTTGACAGTTTTGGCTCTGGGAGCTTTTGTTCTGTTCCTGCTGTGGGGAAGAAGAAGGCTGAGCAGGCTCCTTCCCTGTCCCAGAGCGGGGGCTGTGACATCCCTGTGTCGCGGGGGCTGCCTGAAGGTGAGTGGTGCCTGGTGCAGCCCAGTCGCAGTTGCTTCATTATATCTTCATTATAGCACCTACCCGTGCTTTCCCAGCGAGACCATGACTCCTGGGAGCCCAGAGCAGTTGTGCAGCCTCTGGGCAAAGCCACGGGGTCCCCTCTGAGGAAGCGCAGCTCTACCCGTGCGCCGTGACTGACAGCCCCGCTATGAGAGGCTCTCCCACACCGTCACCCTCAGGAGCGCGGGTTACAGATCAGGGTTTGGACCAGCTCTTTGCCTTCCTATACTGTTTCGGTTTTGCTGTGTTTACTCCTCCTTGTCCTCTTCTGTCCCTGGATGGTTTGATGGCATTGCCCAGGCTGGCGTGGCAGTTACCCTGTGTGCTCTGGCAGATGAAGAGGTGCAGCCCTGGGCCACCACCTCCTGCATTTATGCTGCAGTTGACCTCTAGCTTGGCTGGTCACCCTCAGTGACCCAGCTTTGGCCAGCGAAGGTGGCTCATTTCTTCCTTGCAGTTCATGAGAGAGGAGACATTGATGGGGTAGGGAAGTTGTAGTTCTGTTCGTTGTTGTACCACCGGCAACAGAATGACGTTGGGAAAAAGCCAGCAGTGGAAATGGCAGACAAAATTCAGCAAACCATGCTTGCCTGGGCACACAGGTGGCTACTGTCAGCATAGCAGTCTCTTACCTTCACGTTCAGACTTGCTGGTGATCACGTTGCAGGCTGCTGGGCCGTCCTGTAAGAGCCACCCAGGACACAGGCTGTGTGCGCATGGCTAAACCCAAAGTGCCTTTGGAAGCCCACGCAGCTGCAGGACTCCTTGCTGAAGGCTCCAGGTGTAGAGCTTGGCTTGGACACGTGGCTTGTGCTCTCTGTGGCTTTGGAAGCCGCTGGCTGGATCTGCTGAAAGTGACAGTTGCGAGTGAGGATGCTGCTGTCCTGCCCAAAAGCCAGCGGAAGATTAAGTTCCCAACGGAGGGTATTTTATTCTCGCTTTCAAGCACATGATGAGACAGTTTGTTGGGTGGTGGGTTTTTTTTTCCCCTCAGCACATTCAGTCTCTATTCAAACCTCCAGCTTTCTGGGAGAGGTTTTGAAGTGGCCTCGTTTGTAACCTGACCTGGCTTCTTGTCACGTTTGCGTCGCCGGCTCTGGGTTACGCTGGGATGCTGACGACTATTTCTGACTTCAAAACGCCACTCTTTGATAACCCAAAGAAGAAAACAGGGCAAATACCTCACTGTCTACAGAGAGTTCCTGCAGAAAAGGGATGAAGGTTCACAACACAACCAAATTTGTCCAAAGTTGCCCGGATCCCACCCTGGTTTATTCTTGCTGGTTGTTTTGAGACCGGTTATTTTCTTCGTAGGGGCCAGCAGGCAACTTCAGCCCAAGAAATGTGAGGAGCTGAGGCTACTGCTTGTTGCACAGTGTCCAAATCCTGCACAATCTCCACCAGAAGATTCTGGGGGTCAAACAGGCTTCAGCAAACTGTGGACCTGTCCCAGGGAGGGGGTTTCTGCCCACAGGGCTTGAGTGCCACGGGACCCTGCGCGTGGCCTGGCAGCTCTGCTGGGCCGTGCCTGGCCCTTGGGTGTTGCTCATCGCCCCAGCAGCCCTGGGTTCTTTGTGTAAATGCATGAGGTTTGGCAGGTCCAGCCTAGGCCACCGCAGCTGGGCTCAGCTGGCCAGACCTCCTTTTTGGCAAAGGCAGGTCTTCCCTGTGGGAAGGGGCACAGGAACAGCGCTGGGTCAGAGCGGAGGCAATTACAGCTCCTCAGGAATTAGCAGGGACTATTTTAAGGCTCTTCCCAGGGCTGACAAAACCAGCCCTGCCCATCAACCCCTCCCACCTTTCTTTTCCTGGTGCAAATACCTTCTACAGCCCCCTGTGCCTGTGATCGTCCTTTCTTGTATCCCTCACAAAAAGCATCTGCCCGAGAGCGCAAGAAGAGCTGCGTCCTCACTGGCTCAGCTGGAGCTGCAACAGCTTCTGCAGGCTTGATGTTTAGAGAAAATAAGCAAATTAGACCCACGTAGACTTAGGCCACTGTCCATCCCTCGGTCCTTCGAGAAACTCTCCAGGAGTTTAGGGCTTCACAGGCACGCAGGCATCTGCAAGGTCGAAACCAAAAAGCTGTTTCAGCCAGCCCCGAAATGAAAAACGTAAATATGAAATATTAAAACCAGATCTGCTCCAGAGAGGAACTTTGACTTTGCCACAAATCTGAAGAAGAAAGGGAAAACTCTGGCATATAGATTCGAGGTGACGTCACCCTTCTGAGGACCTGATGCCAGAACGGTGCTATCTCTGGGAGAGCTTCAGTGAAAGCTTTTGTCGTCTCTGCCAGGTTAATATAACTGAGATTAAAAGTACTGTCATACTGGTACTGAGGAGGGGAAAGAGGGGGAGAGTATGTTTTTCCCAAGGGAAATATCACTTCCATATCTGTAGTATCAAGCCAAGAAACAGAAGACTTGCCATCTTCATGCCAGTCGTTGATCTTTCTTCCCCAACTTGCTCCAACATCCGTTGACACACAATGCTTCTGGAAGGAGGCTGGAAGCCACGGTGCTCCTTGGTGGCCCAGGAACACCGCACTTATGGTTCAGGGTGTTTTTTCCTTCAGTTTATCATCACCAGCTTTCTACAGATTACTGGGGGGAGCCTTCATCAAAATCCTGACGTCACCTTTCCCCTCGAGTTCTTCTCCTGCACCGTTCGATGTGGGAAGGGGATCCCAGAAGACAGAACGAAAGGCAGGGGTTGTAAACTGATGCTTTTCTGGAGATCACGGAGTGCAGTTTTTGTGGGTCCCTTCCTGCAGGAGCCTGCACTTGTACACAGCCTGTACACAGTCCCAGAGAACCTGGGAGGAAAAGCAGCAGCGAGCTCCTGGGGGCCGTAAGCACAGCGTTCAGGGGAAGGCTGCTGCACGTGCTGCTGCTGCACAGCCCCGCTCGGCTCAGGCCCAGGTGATCACTGACCTACAACACGCCACAGACCGGCTCTTTCCCGCTAAAGCTTCAGATTATAAACGTCTCTCAGCACCTCCAGGAAATAAAAGGCTGTTGTGCAGCCTCTGGCTGCTGGAGCAGGCACCTTGGACACCGAGCAAGCAACATAAATATTGCAGCTGTGCTGGGTGCCGGTGTCAGCGAGGCCTTTGCACGAGCACAATTACAACTGTGGAGATTATTGTGCTGGCCTTTGGGACACACATGTGGTCCTGCAGTGTGCTGTACAGGGGCTCTGCTGGCAGGGCTGCAGGCTCCAGGGCTTTCTGCCCTGCTCAGTCAGCAGACACCGGGCAAAGGCTCACACACAGCACCACGTCACCCGTCTCTCGGGCAAGCTGCTTTTGCCCAAGCTAATGCCAGTGTTCCTAGTGGCACCCAGAGGGGCTGGGTTTTCACCCAAAGCTCGCTTTTCCTCCGAGAGACTGCTCGGGAGCAGTGAGGAGGCTGGATCTTGGCTGCTCTGAGGTGATAAGGTGTCAGCCTGATGCTGCTGCTGGGCTGGCAGGAGCAGCGGCAGCAGGGCCAGCTGGGAGGTTTAAGTCCCCTGCACACAGCAGCAGGAGCTGCCTCACAACCAGCCCCTGCATGTAAGTGTTGGTGTTGCTTCGTGTCACGAGCCAGCAGTGAAACCAGAGAGGACTTTGTAGAGAAGCAGCTGAGGTAGCTGCAAAACTTCGGATGGCAAAACCATCCAAGGTGTCTGCCCAGGACAAATCCCCCACCAGAACACCCTGGGAACGCTGAAGCAGGGATGCCAAAGGTGCATTGCCTAAGTGAGGCAGAGATGCTGCTTGCTGTGTGAAGGCATTATGCTTCTGGCAGAGAGCACACGGGCACTGGGCTTGTGAGCAGAGCTGCCAGGGGGATGGGACAGCCTGAAAGCCAGGGACCCGACGGTGAGGGCCAGGCTTCAAAGGCGGGAGCTTTTCATGGCCTTTCGGGTAGTGGGAAGCTCCTCCTCCAACTATCAAAGTTTAGGTGATGAAACGTTGTTTAGGTTTCGTCACCTCACATGTTTGTGCTCTCCCCACATCAGATGTGTTTGCCGTCTGTCGAGGCAGTTTGGAAGAGACTGGGCAGGTGGGATAGCCCCTGGCATGGGACACCCAGCTGCCATAGACCCGTTGTGGCACAGGGACGTGCAGAAGTGAAAACCTGACGAGGGGGAAAGCTCTGGAGGCTGCAAGGCGTTTGCTACGTGTGGCAGCAGGGCTTTTACCTGTGGTCTGGCTGCACGCTGGCTGAGCTCACAAACCAAATGGGTGGGAGAGGGAACTGCCTGTGAGAAGGATGAAAATTACAGGCAGATGAGTTTCTTTGGGAGGGAAGATTGATTTGTTCATTTGATTCAGGTTGGGAGCGTTGGGCTGTCTACAATGCAATCGTTTCAGTGTCCATACTGTTTTATTTACCCTGCTGAGCTCCCACTCTGGAGCTCCTGGGCTCTGCCCAGAGGCTTACCAGCTCTGCGTGCTTCTGATGTAAGAGTTAACCATTCCTGGGGCTCCTCTCAATTTATCAACAGCTCTTCTAAAAGACTCGTTGGACAGTTACAGGGCACCACAGGCTGTGAGGTACGGGGCTGAGCTGGGGTTTTCTCCTTTGGTCGTGGGCTGTGAGTGACGGGGAAGGGTTACAGGGAAGGTCTCCACGATGGAAACCTGCAGGGCTGGATCCAGTCCCATCCCTCACCTAAACCGAGCGAGCCGAGTGCCCCAAAGGCTGTTTATTAAGAGGAAATGTTATGAAGTGCCTGAGTGATTTGAGAATCAAATTCCCATTTTCCAAAGTGACTGAAGCAATTGTGGGAAGGTTCAGAAATTGGCAAGTGACGGTTTGGTTTGCAGCTTCTGCTGCTGAGAGCCAGTGAAAGCTGGGCACGTATCCTTGTGTGTTTGCCTGCAGATGTTCTTCTAGGAGGATGAGGATTTGGTTACACTGAACCAATCCAATTTAGAAGGTTGTGTGTAGGCTGTTGCTAAAACGTAAGTGGCTTTTACTGCAAACTGACCCCTCTCTGAGGGCTGGGGCTCTGGGCTGCGTGAGCTGCTCCGACACTGCTCGGCCAGGTCTGTGGCTGTCCCTGGGGAGCTGGTAACACAGAATGAACAGGCTGCTGCAGGGAAGGGGCCTGACAGAACCTCTCACAAAGAGAAAAGGTCACAATATGAACAGTTCCAGCTAACGTATCTCCTCAGACTAAAGTTTCTCTGCTTTTGGTTACTTTGTCCGGGGCTGTATTTGCCTGCTGGTGCTTTAGGAAGGACCCTCAGTGTGTAGAGTCAAAACACAGGGGCTGTCACAAGCTGACAGGGGCAGGGGCTTGAGCAAGAGACTGTCGTCGTGCTTCATCGCTGGCTGGGCAAAACCATGACACTGTTCTTTCCTGGGCTGACATCAGCACCATTTGATGTCCA
Source organism: Urocolius indicus (assembly GCA_013401255.1). Taxonomy (NCBI): domain Eukaryota; kingdom Metazoa; phylum Chordata; class Aves; order Coliiformes; family Coliidae; genus Urocolius; species Urocolius indicus. The sequence goes on along the minus strand of WBNH01007242.1, from coordinate 65,392 downwards.
AGGGCACGGGCTCTCCTCCAGCCAGCTCCTGTCCTGAGCTGCTCCTGCCTCTGACAAATAACCTAGAGCGAGGTGAGAGGTGTGGGGGCCTCGCCCCAGCCCGGCATGCTCGGCACGCTGCACAGCTCCAAGAGCCATGGAATCAGTTTGGTTGGAAGAGACCTTTGAGCTCATTGAGTCCAAAGGAAGGGGGTGATGGGCAGGCAGCCCTTGGGAGAGCAGCCCCGGGCCGTCCCGCTGCCACACGCCTGCAGGCCCCACTTGCACGGCACAGCTGGTCTCTAACCAGAGCCATGGCTTCTTCTCCCATCAAGGCCAGCTTCTCTCTGGGTTATGTCAGCCTGGCTGCACAGAGAGGAATTTGCTGTGAGTCTGGACAGCAGAGGGGCAGAGCAGCTTCTGCATGTCACCTCGCTCCAGAGACTGGTTTCATTCAGGGGCTTGTTCGTGGTCTTTGCTCCCAGCGCACTTTTGTGACAGAGGATGAGTTAGCTGAATTCACCCCACTGCCTCGGGGATGCAGGTCCCCACCAGCTTGCTGCTGGCCACCCTGCCCCTGGGTGCTGGCTCAGGGGGCCAGGCAGCAGGTGCCCAGCAGCAGGCTGCCCGTGCAGCGTGTGTGCAGCAGCTCCAGCACGTCTGCCCTGCATTAGGCACGTTGAGGGTGCTCTTTCCCCGGAGAACTGACCTGCACAGGCACTGTTTTGCAGCCTGAAGCCAGGCAGAGCTGCTGTGGACAAGCAGCCACAGCCCTTCTTTGCTCTTTTTATGAAGCAAGGCAATGAGCCCTCCCCTCAGCTTGGGTAGGTCTCAGTCCTTGCAGGAGGCAAGAAAATTCTGTATTAGCTCTGGCCCCTGGGGAGGTTTCAGGGTGTGAATTGTCCACCTCCCAGCAGCTTCTAGTCCCCCCCCCCACTTCAGGTCCTCTCTAAGTCTCCTCCAGCCCCTCTGAGTTCCTTTTTTAAACTGTCTGCATTGAGATCAACCTGATTTCCCTCTGGACATAAGAAGGAAAGCCTGTGAGTGATAGCATTGCCCAGGACAGACCCCTGACTCACAGCTTCCGTGTGAAAGCCTCTCCCACAGCCAAGCACAGGGGGAAAGACAGAAAGCTGCCAATTTCCAGACAGGAGTTGAATCCAGTGGCCAAAACAAGGGATTTTAAGCGAGAAAGCCCCTTCTCGAGTCATAACTCTTAAGATTGTGTTTTTTAATCAAGGGCAGAGACAGCTGGTCAAGGAAAGGGCAGAGAGCAGCACCCCATGAGTAGCACTGCAGCTCTGCCTGGCCCCTCAGCCCTGAACACCTGCAGAAGAGCAGGTCCCTGCAGCGGCTGGGAACGTGCTGTGTGTGAAAGCCAGAGCATCCTCAGCAGCTGCTTCCAGGGCTCTGTGGAACAATAGGATCTCCCTCTGGTGGCAAATTCCACCCGAGGTGTGCTCAGCGCTGCAGTGCTGTGGGGATGGAGGGCTCACAGCCACACTGACAGCGGCCTCTGCCCTGTGAGGGCTTCCCCAGGATGCAGCACCCTGACACAACCCTCCTGCAGAAGCCTCTGGAGGCCCAGATACGTGATGCATCCCACCCCACAGTGCATCCCACCCGTGGGAATCGCACACAAAGGGTTAAAAGTGCCCGTGCAGACCTGGGAGCTGGAGGCCTGAGAGGGCAGCTTGTGGAGGCAGATGGCTCTGTGGCTTACTGTGGCAAGAGGGTCCTGTTTTGGCTATGACCCGTGGGATCAAGCAGACAAGCGACTTGCAAACAGCTTCAGCAAGGCCACGGTGCCAGGAGTGGGATCACTGCTTCATTCATAGTGACACGAGTGTTGCAGTTCATGCCCCTTGGTAAGAGGTGTGATTTTTAGGCTGCGTGGGGAGGAATCCCCAGGGTGAGCGTTGGCTGCCGTGGGATCTCTCTCAGCACTGCTGCAGTGAGTGTGTTTGTCAGCAGCAGCCTCCAATCTGTCATACCTGTCACCTCCATTCAGCCTCGTGAATCAACTTCTATCCCTTGACTTTGCTTTGGGTGAGAGTCCCCTCAGCTCTCACCCTTCCCCACCCCCAGGACCCGTCCGTCCCAGCACTGCACAGAGCCCAAAGGGACTCAGCCCTGAGGCCAGGGGCTGGGCAATGGGGCTTTGCCCACCTCAGCGCTGCCGTGGCTGCCTGTGCCTGGCCAGTGCTGGGTCTGTGGCAGATGCTCAGCATCAAGTTGCCGTGCAGGGGTTTTGGCAGGTTGCTGACAGCCTTGGAAGGGAACCAGTCGGGCGCTCACACACCGCGGCCGGCAGGACGCTAATGAGAGGGCTCAGACTCCGTGCTGTGTGCCTGCCCCACAGCAGCACTCACACCTCGCTCATCCCTGGCACCCACACAGCTCCTGCTGCCATCTCCGTGGGGTGCAGGGGGTAGGGGAGCCCAGGCTCACAGCTGGGTCCCCACGGAGCAGGGTGCTGCAGTCCCAGCTGTGAACACGGGGTGCTGGGAGCCCTCCGCAGCTCTGGAGCTCAGCACCTTCCACAAGCCAGAAGGGCTTTTTGGCAGCCCTGTGCAGAGGCCACACTGGTTTCTCCAGGCTCCTGAGCAGTAAGGTTTCAGTGCTGGGTGTGCAAAGGGCTGTGAGAGGCAGGGCTTGTGCTGTCCCCCAGCTCCACTCTTCCCTGGCAGGGATTGTGTTTCTGTGGCGTCAGGGTGGGCAGAAAAGCCGTGCGTGCTGCCTTCCAGCTTTAAGGGTGTTGCTGCCAGTCATCTCTTCCAGAACTGCTCTGCCACATACTCAAACGTAGCTTGCAATGGATAAACCTGACAGGGGGACTGGCCTGAGCTGTTAGTCATCGGTTTCAGGTGACTTGTCCCTCCTCACAGTCTTTAAAAGGCAGTCAGGGACAGTTTGGCAGCAGACCTTGCCCTGGGACAGTACTCACCCACTGGAGATTCCCTCCTTTCGCTCTCCTGCTTTGTAGTCAGTTGCAAAGGCCAGCTCTAGCTGGAGGCTCTGCAGCAGCAGAGGCAAAGCTGAATTTTGCCACCCCAAGGTTGAAGGCAAAAAAAAATTTCCTGGGGTGGGATGTCAGATTTGGCATCCTTCTCACTCCCTCCCTCCCTGTCTCCCTCCCACAAAGACACACTCTCTGCAAAAAAAAAGCCAGGCCTGTATTCTCCTGCCAGGATATTTCCTCCCTGCCCCACTGTAGGACCTTCCCCTTCTCCAGACAATGAAGGGACAGAAGCCAATGGCAGCGGCTGGTGGAGCCAGGGAATGCAAAAGCCCAGCAGAGCCCGTCCTGAACACACCACAGCCGGCTGGGCAGGAGGGGCAGGACGAGCCCCTGGGTGGGCTGAAAAGAGCAGGGACACCCACCGCTCACCCACAGCCAGGTGAGGCAAGCAGGAGCCAGCCCAAGGCTGCCAGGCAGCCACCCACCTCCCTGCCCATGACCAGAGCCCATCCCTAGCCCCACAGCATCACCCAGTGAGGCCGCAGCCCTTCTTCCCCCAGTGCAGACCCCCAAACCTGCACATGCAGTCGAGCACAGGGGGAGAGGCTGCCACCCACTCCCAGCAGCCTGGGGTCCCTGGGCAGGGGGTACAGGAATCCAGCCCCAGCCAATGCCCCTTCGCAGCGGGGAGAGGTGTCGGTGCTCAGGCAGCCCCCGAGGGAAGGAGCTGGGCAGCCCGTGCCCACCGTGGCCACTTTTTTATTGAGGTTTGTTATTATAAAAATAGATCATGAAACCTTGTGGCACATGGGTCCGTTTGCAGTCCAGGAGAGAGGCGCCGGGAGGCTGGGAGGGAGCGGGCAGAGCGAGCCTGGCTGCAGCCTGGGGAAGCCAGAAACCATTCCCTGGAGGAAACGTGCTCCCTGGGGCTGGGGCAGAGCCAGGGATGCTCCCAGCAACGGCTGAGGGTGGAGGCGGCCGCTGCCCTGCATCCAACAGTCTTCAGGGACACGGGAAGGAATGGGGGGGGGAAAAATAAAACTGAAAGCAAGGGGAAAAAAAATAGAGAAAATAAAGACAAAAGAGCGAGTCTCTGCTGTCAGCCCTCTGCCATCCAACGCAGGCAGGGTCCCAGCTGCGCTCCCCTGTGCAGGATCGGCCGTGGGAAGGTGTCACTCTCACTGCCTGGGCTGTCCTTGTGTCCCCACAGGCACCTGCCGGAGGCTCTGGCACTTTGGGCACAGTTTGGTGGCACTTGAGGCTTCAGTTACAGTTTGCAGGTGTCCAAGAGTCTCTGCCTCTCGAGCGCTGCTCCACGGCTCTAGGAAGAGGAGGCCGGGATAGAGAGTCCATGGATGGTGTTTAGAGGGTCTGGAGATTTCCCCACGGGACTGGCGGGTTTTCTGTCCACAGCTGCAACAGCGGTAGAGGAGGGAATGGAGGGGGAGAGACAACAGCAAAGCAGTGGATTGATGGGCTCCAGACATGTCACTGCAGCCAGGCACATCCCATATCTGCACGCACACTGACCCTCTGCCAACGACCCCACAAAAGCAGCTCTGCCCCTCCAGGACCCCCCCATGTACCTGCCCCAGGGAAAGCCACCCCCTCAGAAAGGCACTGCCAGGCTCCCTGGGTCAGACCCCCTCCAGGGGAAACTGAGGAAAAGGAGGATTCCCTCCCCTGAGCAATAGAGACAGTGGTGATGGCAGACACCCTCTGCCATTGCCAGGGATCTGCATCTGCCCGGGGAGGGGACCCAGAGCCATCCCAGCCACGCAGAGAACACATCCCACGCGCTTCCTAAAGGCTGTGATTGGGGTGCCCTGGGAAGGAGCCCAGAAGTTGAGCTGCTCCTCAGGCACAGCCCAGCCCGGGGGAGCAGCATCGTGCCAGGGCCTGACCAGCCCCCGTCTGTCCCCCCCACACCAGGGAGAGGATGTGACACATCCCAGGGATATGACACATCCCACGGGCTCTGCTGTAAACCTGGAGATTTTTTTTTTCAGAGGGGAAAAAAAAAAAAAACAACTGGGAAATGGGCAAAGGTCTGAATTGGAGGGTGAGGTTGCCCCTCCGACTTGGTGGTGGGTTTTTTTTTTTCCTCTCTTAGTTTCTTTCTTCCTTCCCTTCTCTTCGCCGTGCAGGAGCAGCAGAGAGCCGCCAGCCCCCTCCCAGATATCATCCAGTATTTGAATTGTCCCAGATAAAGTAGCAGAACCAAATAACCGATCGAAATTAAGAAGGGGGGGAAAAAAAATGAGGGTTTAACGTAGGTGGAGGGGGGAAAAAAAAAAATAAAGGAGATGGGACGAGCCCCCACAAAACGGTGGGTGTTGTTGCACTGAGGGAAATGGGCTGGTGGTTGACAGGGCTGGGACTAAGGCTGCACTCGATGAGTTTAAAGGTCTCTTTCCAGCTCAAACGATCCTGTGATTCTATAAAGCCAAAAAATAAACCACCCCCCCAAAACGTTTACAGAAAGCCTGTGGCCTTTTGGCAGAGACGGCTCAAAGGTTGGGAAGGCAGAAAAACTCGGGCTCTGAGTCGAAAAATATACTGACGGCGCGTGGGTCACCTTTCGTCCTTCGTTCGCTTTCTCTCCTGCCTCCTCCTCCTCCTCTCTCTCTCTCTCTGCTCCCCCGTTTATTTTATTTCAACGCATTAGCTTCCAGTTATCTATTTTGAGCCCCTGCCCGCTGCCGGTGGCTCCGTCCCGGGACAGTTGATGTTGTGACTGGCAGCAGGTTTGCCGTAGTCAGAAACTTTAACGAGTCGTAGGGAAAGCAACGACCTCCCCACCCCGAGAAAATGTATAACCCCGGGAAACCGGCAGGGAAGAAACGGACGAAAAAGTGGGGAAAAAAGGGCAAATGAGGGGAAAAAAAAAAAAAAAAAAAGGATAGACAGTCTCATACCGCTAAAAAAAAAAATAGCGGGGAAATAAATCGATGGGGATTTTATCCCCAGGAGGATGAGGGGGGGATTTGATAAAAGGGAACGGCCTAAACAAAATAAACACAATCGAATCCGATGTGTTAAAATAAATAACCGAAGTAAAACACGGCTCCCATCGATGAGCTGAAATGGAGATGAAAAGAAGTCCCGCTTCACAGCCGCTGGTGCTACAGAGGCTGAAATCAACCCCCCGGCTGCTTCTCGGGGGACTTTATCTCTAACACCTTCCCCGGCCGCGGCTTTATCGCGTTTAACGATCCTCCCGAGAAGGTGATTCCTCTCCGGGGGAGGCGAAAAGCGTAGGATTCGCCCTAAATTCTGCCGCCCCTGCCCTTTCCAACGCAAATGACGAGGAAAACCAGAATGATTTCCAGCTGATAGCGCTGATGCGCTGGCTGAGGCCGGCGGGATGGCGCTGGGTGATGGAGGGGGGACTGGGACCCATCATCGAATGCTGAGGTGGGGGGCACCGGGGGGACTCGCAGGCCCCGGAGGGAAAGGGGGCACGGGGAGGACCGGGTCTACCCGAGGGATGGGGCAGCGGTGGGGCAAACGCCGGGGACTTGGGGAGCCCGAGAGCTTTGGAGGGGCAGGAATATCACGGATATTTAAACTATTCAGCGAGGTAACGGGAAGGTGGAGGGACCCGCACGGAGACCCTGACACACATACACACACACCACACACACACACATGCACATACGCGCACATAAACACCACACACACACACACACAAACACACACACACAAACACACACACCAACACACACACACACACACACAAACACACACACACAAACACACACAC